>PISW01008811.1:0-69032 GCA_004023785.1 Mungos mungo | reverse complement strand
ATAACATAGCATAACAAGGCGTATGCTAATGACTCTTCTGGCCTCAAGGTCCCCAAACTGGCAGACTACTGAAACACCCAAAGGACTTTTACATATCCAAATTCTTTCCTTTCTAGCACTTGGGAGTCCTTCTGAGGCCACCTAAGTCTCCCCACGGCCTTTGAGTAGTCAATACCTTTGGATTTTCTGTGGCATGGTTTTAGTCTCTACTATTCTGTTCATTTTCTTAAGTGAGTTACAGATCTTTTTTGTCCCTTTTAAAGTATAATGCCAAAAAATACAGGATTTGAAGCAGACTATCACTTCCCATACTCTATATATTCATCTTTTTGTTAATGCAACCTAGGATTTCAGCCATTTTGGAGGCTATAGCACATTAATTCATCCTAAGCCATTGTCTAAATCTCTGCTAACATTTTCACCTATTTTACTAAGCCAGGACACTTTCTCTTCCCCTTTCCTACTTCAATTTTAATTAGTTTAGGGGTCCTATTAAATTCTATCTTTTTATATTCAGTCTCTCTTTCCCACTGACTTTTCACCTATCATTATAGCAGTAAGTAATAAACTGGTATATCAAATACTACCAAACTGGCATGTTAAAATGAGTCCATATAAGTTTAATGTTTTAAACTAACTTTTAGCTTCGGGCTTCACCCAACTTATCAACCATACATTCTCTCCAAAGTGTTTTAAATTTCTGCAGGCAAATTTCCTTACAGCTATGCAGTAAATAATTCTATTTTCACACCCTGGAGGCTCTTTAAAAATATATAATAAAAATTCTCTAATTATGTAAAAGTTAAATTATTATAAAAAGTCTCACCATATAAATAAAAGAAAAAGGACTATGAAGACATGTGTTTTAAGAGAGTAGTGTCAATAAAACTGGATGGTATAATGAGTAGTCCTTGGAATGTATTAAACACAACTTCCTAATTATTTCCTACAGCAGTGCTTATAAAACTTTAGCGTGCATCAGAATCATCAGGAGAGTTTGCTGAAACACAAATTCCCTATGCACAGTGTTACACATTCAGTAGGTCTGACGTGGAGCCAAATAATTTTTATTTCTAATTAATTTCAGATGGTACTCAAGCACCTAATCTGGAAATAATACCATCTTCTAATGAAAAATATAAAATGTACCTTAACCAATCTCCAAATTGAACAATAAGCAATGATTCATTCTTCTTTATTGACTGTATAGAGTCTCTAATGAATAGCAATGTATAAATGCCATTTGACATCTCAGACACCACAGGATAAAACACTTTAAAACTTATTCAGTTATTTTATACCTCCTAGGGAATAAACTTTCCTCAAAATATGTTTTGGGAAGATCTCCAGGAATGTTACTCAAGTTTCAGTTTATAAATTAACAGCATTAAAAACAGCCAGTAACTAATATTATGTGCACTCTTATAACTATATGGTATTCTGAGTCAGTCACACAAACACATACACACAACCATTCATCTAATCTGCCTAGTGACTACTCGTAGAAGTAGGTACTGTTACCATCTCCATTTTAAAAATAAAGAAACTACTAAATCAATTAATTCATTTAAAAAAAAGCAAAAACTAAAGTATAAAAAGGTCAAATAGCATGTCCAAGATCAGCCAGTAAGACAGCACAGCTCTGAGGTAAATAAGGCATTTTGGTTGCAGAACCTATCCTATTAAATAGAACTATCCTGTCTTTATATATTCTATATTACCTAAGCAAAGAATAAAAGCTTCCAAAATAGGCCATAGAACCCTAACTATGAAAAACTATCCTATAAACAAACCAAAGAAAAATGTTATGTTTTATATTTTTATTATTCTTCAAAGAAGCATTTAAATTATGGAGTAAACTGCAATGATTTTATTTAGAGTTTAGGACAGTAATCCAATGATCCTATGGAACTTTATGTATACTTCTATCATGATACATATTTATTATATTGCAGCAGTTCAATATTTAGATGTTTGTGATACACTACATCAATAATCACATATTTGGTTTTACAATCTAATCCATCTTTGGAAAGATATTAAACTCTAAAATTGAGGAAATAATTTGTAATGAGTCATAATGCCCAAGAATCCTTCTTGCAGAGATGTGTGACTGTACTTTATTTTATGCGACTGTACTTTTTCAACAATATTTGTCAAGCTTAGTCTGTGTATACAGACATCCAGATAATTAGCCCCACCTTGTGGATCATAGCAGTCCTACAAATTCAGGCCTGTAAGAACTGTGAACCATCAAAGTGTTTATTCTTGACTGACAAAAACTAAGATATTTGTAAATAACTAACATGATGAGGAAGCACTTTCATATACTCCTGTTGGTTGTATAAAATGACACGATCTTTTCAGGAAGAAATAAGCAAAAATAAGAGAAATTGTAAAAGTACCATTCTATTCACACTATCACTTCTAGAAGCTAATGAACATGAATACAAGGTCATTTACTATAGCCTTGTTTTTGGCAGTGAAAAATTAGTAATCATCTTAAATGTCAATGTGGGGGGGGGGCTAGGTGTCTCAGTCAGTTAAGTGTCCAACTTCAGCTCAGGTCATGATCTCACATCACAGCTCGTGGGTCTGAGCCCCATGTTGGACTCTGTGCTGACAGCTCAGAGCCTGGAGCCTGCTTCCGATTCTGTGTCTCCCTCTCTCTCTGCCCCTCCCCTACTTGTGTGTCAATGTGGATCCAATGAATACTTTTAACCCTAGTAACAAACAGGATGATGGCAGCTCACAGTTCTTGAGAATAATAAGTATGTCCCAGGCACCATTCTCTGGCTTTAAAACTCTGACATTGTCCACTATATTATACTTCTTAGAAAGAAGTATATATCCTCGTATGGAAGAATGTACACTATATATAGATAAATGAAAGACTCAACCTCAGAGAAACTATACAATACTATTCCATCTTAAAATACATACACTTATATAAGAATTAAAAAAGTCTAAAAGGCTATAGATATCAAATTGCAAATAATGATTACCTCAGAAGAGTGGGATGACTATAAGGAGAATGGAGATGCCCTTTTACTTGATACACTTTTGTATTGCTTGAATTTTTCACATTATGTATATACCAGATTTTTATACCAAATAAAGTACATAGCTTTAAAAAATGAATTAACTGGAGTCTTTAAAATAACTTTAGTTTAAGGGAAATTGTTTTGAAAAATAGGAAGGGATAGCCTCCTATATACTAAGGCTAATTGGACAGTTAATGAAAGCATAAGAATGGTCATTTGAGGCAACACACACACACACACACACACACACACACACACTGCAAAAAGAAGTACATTCAGGTGATTAAAACTCTGAGTAAGTCAGGTTTATAATGTGATTTCTTTTTAAAGATGGCAGGTTTAATATGTACAGCTAACTCTAATCCTACCCCAAACTCAACTAAAACTATAGAAAAAAGAATTTTTAAAGGTAAAACTCCCAGCAATGGGATTTTTAGTGAAGTCTCTAATTTTGGAATCAGGTAATGCTGGCCTCATAGAATGATTTTTTAAATTTTCCTTTCTATTTTTTGGAATGGTTTGACAATAGGCATTAAATATTTGGTA
Organism: Mungos mungo; assembly: GCA_004023785.1. NCBI lineage: Eukaryota > Metazoa > Chordata > Mammalia > Carnivora > Herpestidae > Mungos > Mungos mungo. The sequence goes on along the minus strand of PISW01008811.1, from coordinate 65,442 downwards.
GAATTCCCCTGGGGAGCCATCTGGCCCTGGACTTTAGTTTGTTGAGACAATTTTGATTACTGATTCAATTTCTTTGCTGGTTATTAGTCTATTCAATTTTTCCATTTCTTCTTGTTTCAGTTCTTGTTCAGTTTCTAGGAATTTATCCATTTCTTCCGAATTGTCCAATTGGTTGACATGTAATTTTTCATAATATTCTCTTATAATGGTTTGTATTTCTGTGGTATTAGTTGTTACTTCTTGTCCTTGTGATTTTACTTATTTGGGTCCTCTCTCTTTTTAATAAGTCTGGAGATGGGTTTATCAATTTTACAAATATTTTCAAAGAACTAGCTCCTGGTTTCATTATGTGTTTTACTGATTTTTTTTTTTGTTTCTGTATCATTTATTTCTGCTCTTATCTTTATTCTTTTCATTCTTCTGCTGGTTTTAGGAGCAGTATTTTAAAAAGCAACAATTAAGCAAGTATTTCATGGCTGGCATTTAGCTGGCAAAGGAGAAATCTTTATGGGTTCTGCCTCTTTTGAAAAGTAGCATGGCATCTGCCAATAATGCTCTGTTTTAATAATGATTTAGTTTGTACCCAACTTCTGACCATGTTAGAAACTTTCAAGAGAACTATTTCTCATTGCTTCTAGTAAGTATAAATAATAATAGTTCCTTACAGTATAGTAAACATATTTTAACCTAAACATTTTTAGAACCCATATAACAAAATTACCTGATCCATCAATAAGGTAAAACCACTATATGGGTGATGTCTAATAAATATTTAACATGATAAAAATCCCTCAGAAGTTTTAAAAGAGTAATTATATCTTATTACATTGGAATTTTTGTTATGAGATTTATTTTTTTAAATCACTTACAAAGACAAAGTAAAGATGTGAGAGCAAAGAAGCCCTTCTAGAAGTAGTCAAAAGTCCAAGTGTATGTACTATGAGGATAACTTAGCATCTGAATAATGAAGATTTTCATAGAACAGTGAAATAACTGTTAATTTATTAACTCTGAGACATAATTACTCAATGTAACTTTTGACAAAGTATAACTATAGGGACTTGTAAAAATAAATAAATATAATACACTTATGGAAGATATTGGATTATAGGGCCACCATTAATAACTAGCAGAGAATATAACTAGACCTAACCCAGTATCCAAGGATGCCTCTGAATTTAAAATGAATTATGCAAAACTGAAAGGATGAAGCAACTACTAACAATGTGAGATATATATTAACATTACTTATGGTTTATATACTATTTTAACCAGAACCTTACAAGGCAAAATGGTGGCCTTACTTGGATCATACAAAGGCACCCTAAGGTAGCAACTGCCAAATTAGCAAGATGGCCAGAGGAAATAAAGCCTGGGGCAGGAAGAAGCATGAATTAAAAAGTCAAAATAACTTGATTCTCCTCTACATCTTAAGGGGGGGATTATCTACAGTCTTGAGTCAAGGGACTGTTGAGAATGCAGATGTAGGTAAGAACGCATCACTTTACTGGTAATAAATAATGAATCCAAGGTTAAGAATCTTCTGGAAAGTAACAAAGCCTTTGCTAACCAATCAAGCTGTCTCTGGAAAAGAGTGCATATGTACATCTTAAGAACTAGAGTTCCCAAAGAAGTGACAGAGCCCAATTTTCACCTTTAGTTCATTCTCAAATCTTTCCCTGCTAAAATATAGTACTGTTTCATTCATTCCACAAACATTTATTGAGTGTTTATTTTCCCAAACATTGTGTTGATGAAAGAGGCTCCAGAGTGAATAAGACACAGTCTGTGCCCTTTGATGATGTATAGCCTAAGGGAAAAGACAAACATCCAAGGAGATAGTGGTAATATAGTATGGTCAACACAATGATAACATTTATGCACAGTACGCTCTAATAATGGAGGAAGGGGGATGTCTTAGCCCAGCTCTGAAATAGGTCAGGGTGGAAGTTAGGGTTATTATGCTGGATGAAAGGATACCTGAGGTAGATTTGAAAGGATGAGAAGTTAGTAAGGTATAACAGGGAAAAGAATATTCAAGACAAGGAAATAAATAGTAGGAGCAAAGGATTGAGTTTGATTTATGGTAAAGGGGGTGGGCTGTGGGGTACCACAAGGAGATTATTACTAGAATGTAAGGACAGAGATGATACGGAGTAGGAGAGGAAACTGACAACATACAGGTCAGATTGCAGAGGGACTATAATGCCATGCAAAGATTCTCAAATTTCTTATGGGGAACCATTGTAGAGCAGGAGAGTGACGCAGGTAATCAATTTTACTTTAAGTCACGCTAGCAAAACTGTGGTAGATCAACCTGAGAGAGAGCAAGACTGGAGATGGGGCAACCAGTAAAAAGGCTACAGCAATAGGTCAGACAAGAAATAATAAAGTCCCGAGCTAACACATAACCTTATAACAAAAATCCCCTGTGCTTACTGCACCCATAATTTATGTTCACATTATAGCACAAGAAAAAAACTGAGTGTACTGATTATATATGAACATACATATGTATATAATATTTATGTAACAGATATTTTTATAGATATTTTAACACTTTTTTTGCTACTATTACATAATAGATTGTCTTTTTCTACATTAATCAAATAGGACAAAGGTTAGAAAACAAAAAGTAAAATAGAAGCCACAATTCAAAACATTCTATTTATCTTAGAACCAGCAATTAATAAAGTGTTACCCTTAAAATGAATTACTTTACTGGAAAAATAGAGTATTGTTAGAAATTTAAATTTAAGAAGAGGAAAATTGTTTAGAAAGTTTCCTGTAAAGCATCTAAAATCAAGAACACTATCAGATTTCTCAGAATAAGCTATTAAAAAAATATAGAATAGTAGATCAATATAAATTAAAAGCAATAAAATAATTTAATAAAGAAAATAATATGATCTTAGTCCTACCAATTTATTTGGAGCCTACCTTGCCATGCATATCATTTAGTATTCATAAACCTTAGTGAGGAAGGACCTTTATATTCACTTTGCAAATGAGAAAATTTAAGCTAAGTTTATTTAGCTGATAAATGGAACTTAAAGTTTGTTTGCCTTGTATGCCTAATATGCCTAAATATGTCTACTTGAAGCCATTATAAGCCATATGTAAATAAAAACTAAGCATTTCATAAGAATATTTTTATCTCAGAAATGTAGCCTGCATATCAGAAAGCCAAGATTAGGCTTTGACAATAGAATCAAACTTTGGGATCAAAGAAAACTTGATCTAAATCTAGACTTTACCCTTTTCTACTGTGGGAATTTGAGTAACTTCTCTGAACTTCAACAAGTACAAAAGGGCTTACAAGCCTTCAAATGGTTCTTGCAAAGATCACATAGTGCCCAATCCAGGTAAGTAAGCAATCAATAGAAGCTAATGCTATTATTCACATATCAAGAAAAAACATAAATAATACAACCATACATATACTACATATAGCTCTCCAATTCCCACCACATGTTCATACACCCTGCTAACACAAGGGCTCTAGTCCCTTTGGCTCTTCATATTCCACAGCTGGGGCAAGAAGGGAAAGGATCAGATCAGTACTTGCTACCTCATTACTGGGATCCGTAGGGAATTAATTCTTTCTGTTGGGGACTTAAGCCTCTCTCTCCCTTCAATTCTATCAGTTACTTTGACCACATTAAAAATGAATAAATTAGAAATCTGTAACAACTTCAAACCATTTTATTTCATTTTTGAAGTGCTTTGCTAAACAAAATAAATTCTTGTCATTTTATAACCACTCTATTTCAAGTTTTTAGTCAGCTTACATAATTTAATATTAACTGTAATATTTCCTACTATAGTATAATTTAGCATTTTAGTAGTCAAATTTAGGGATATCATAAAGAATTAAACATTAAATCCCACATAAATAGTCTCTGAAATCCAAGATAATACTCTATCAATATTGCTACATACCTATTATTATACATTATAAAAAAACCAGAAAAATTACCTTGGTGTTCTTCTAAATCCATGTCCAGTTGTCTAATTTCTTCATTAAACTGCTTTATTTTTTCTTTTATATCTGTTAACCTGTTGAAAATATTATTTAATAAATTTATGACAGAGGTTGTGCCTGGGTGGCTCAGTTGGTTAAGCATCAAACTCTTGATTTCAGCTCAGGTCATGATCTCATTAGTTTGAGCCCTGCATTGGGTTCCATGCTGATAGCACGGAGCCTGCTTGGGATTCTCTCCTCTCCCTCTCTCAAAATAAATAAACTTAAAAAAAAAATAAGTTTATGATAGATAATTTAGATATTCAGTAAAAACACTAAAATTAAATTAAAACATTAAATAAAAATTTAATGATGTTAGGAAATCTTTTCTAAGTTGCATAAGTAGTATTTATAAATAATATGCCCTATTCTGAAGACAATACTATAGATTTAGAAAAATCTTTTCCAGATCTTTTTATAGGATTCTTATTTATTTATTTACTTTTAATTTATTTTTTAATTTTCAGTTATTATCAACTTGGTTATAGGATTCTTATTTAGAACAGAAGTATATTCTGAGAATGTTAGGTTGCCTGACATTTCCCCCTCCTTCTTTTGAGTTTGACTTGTGATATTAAAGTGAAAAATTTTTAGCAACCTTCTTTTGTAGGTTTGTAAAAACTGAACTAAGTTGACAAATTAGCCTCAAAGATTAGAGAATAAGAGAAAATTTACTGCTGATTGGAGATTATATAGGTTAAAATTTTTATCAAACAACATTTGTATTTATTACAAAGCTATTATTCTTTCCCCATTTAATTATTTTGGCACCTTTGTCAAAAATCAGTTGTATATCAATACAACTGTAAACACAAGCCGGGGAGTGGCAGAGAGAGATTTCTGGACTCTCAGATTTATTCCATTGCTCTATATTTCTTCCTTTAGTCCAGTACCACATTGTGTAAAATGGTGCAGCTGCTTGGAAAATAGTCTGGCTGGTCTTCAAAGAGTTAAATACAGAGTTAATATATAAGCCAGCAATTTTATTCCTCAGTATAAACCCAAGAAAAGTAAAAACATATATACATCAGTGTTCATACCAGCATGATCCATCATAGCCAAAAACTGGAAACAATCCAAATACCCATCAATTGATAAATGGATAAATATTGCATATACACACAATGGATTATTATTTGGCAGAAAGAAAGAAAGAAAGAAAGAAAGAGAAAGAGAGAGAGAGGGAGAGAGAGAAAGAAAGAGAAGGAAGAAAGGAAGGAAGGAAGGAAGGAAGGAAGGAAGGAAGGAAAAAGAAATTAAATACTGATGCATACTACCACACAGATGAACCTTGAAAACATTGTACTAAGTGAAAGAATCCAGTCACATAGGACCACACACTGTATGATTCCATGTGTACAGAATATCCAGAATAGGCCAAAATACAGCGACATAAAGTAGAATAGTTGACTAGGGCTGGGAGTGATGGATAAGAGGGGATGAGGACAGGGGTGTTGGATCTTACTGAGGTACTGGTTGCACAATTCTGAATATACTAAAAACCTCTGAGTTGTATACTTTAAATGTGTGAATTGTATGACATGGATTATATATATATTTAATTTTATTTTTCTGAAAGAGAGAGAGTGCGCACGAGTGTGGGAGGGGCAGTGAAAGAGCGGGAAAGAGGATCTGAAGCAGGCTCTGTGCTGATAGCAGAGAGCCCATCGCAGGGCTCAAACCCATCAACTGTAAGATCACGACCTGAGCTGAAGCTGGGTGCTTAACCAAGTGAGCCACCTAGACGCTCCTGGTATATATCATATCTTAATAGAGTTGTTTTTAAAAAATAATTATGCTATCCAATGGCTCTTAACTAAACATTAAAAGAAATATTTAAATCTCTAAATAAGATTGAACACTGCATCAATAGTACCAGTGTGAAGCATAGAAAAACATAACAATATTTACCTATTGTACATTTAGAATGTAATTTAAAAGATGTGAAATGGATGTAATACATCCTATTATAAATATACTTACTGTCGCTCCATGCTGGCTATTTCCTGATTATCTTCTTTAACCTAAAAGCATATAAAGAAAACAGTACTTAAAGAATTACTCATCATTAGACTATTTTAAAGAAAATTTCCTTCTATGATATGTTATACTAATATGTCAAATGTAGTCTCTTTCGTGAAATCTATTTCTTAAAATTCAGCCTTTGAAGTTAAAATATATATAGAGATTATTAAGAAACTATTCACAGATTGTCCCTTTTTCCTCAAGAAAGGGTGACAACTGATACATCGATACCTATCCGTTTGGCACCAAGAGGTTGTTGTGTCTTCATGCCTAGATCAGTTTACATAAATATCCAGGCTTACCTTACCCCCTAACCCACACACACAAGGCAGTGTTGCCAGATTTTATCTCTATTACATGTGAATTTCAGATAAATAATACCTTTTAGGGCACAATTTTACCATGCAACATATATGCATACACACACACACACATGCACACATTCTAAACAACGATTCATTGTTTATATGAAATTAAAACTTAACCAGTTGTTCTGTATCTCATCTGCCAATCCTACCCCAAGATTATGCTCTCCCTCCCCTGCCTCCAATGATCTCTTTCAGAGGAACTTCAGAGATTCTAGATTTTAATACCTTTCTGGAATGATTCTAATTCTTAAATAGCTCCTGAGTTGATACCTAAGGTTGTTCCAAACCATTTGGGCTCATCCTAAGACGACAGAAGAGTCTAATTTTAGGTTCCTAATGGGTGCTGCTCCCAAATATATATGCAGTTCTCCTAAGGGCCCTATACTGAGGGTGTCTCAGGATAAACAACAGGCTAATTATAACTTAGTGCTAAATAAAAGCTAGTTTGGGGGGTAAGAAGAAAGCTACTGAATACATGGTGAAATACTGTGATTGTATAGAACATTTTAATTCCATTCACTTCACAGAGGCACTGATCACCATAAAAATGCACTAGCCTTGGGGCATTTTGTTTTCAAAACATGAGGCCCCAAACAAATAAAGGAACAGATCTTCAATAAGATCAACTAATTATTTACTAACCAATAAAGACTTTCAGTTTCCTTCTACGGATCCAAAACATGGAAAAATGACCAAAATGTACACAAAGACCATATAAAATTAGGATTTAAGTCAAGAAACAACTTATGTAAAAAATGACTTGCACCTAGATTTTCTTGATCAGTTATTTATTTTTATTTTTTTAATGTTTATTTATTTATTTTGAGAGAGGGAGAATGCAAGTGGAGGGATGGAGGGTGGCAGAAAGAGAGGGAGAGAGAGAATCTCAAGGAGGCTCTGCACCGTCAGTGCAAAGCCAGATGCAGGGTTCGAATTCACAAACTGTGAGATCATGACCTGAGCCGAAATCAAGAGCTGGACGCTTAACTGACCGAGCCACCTCAGCGCCCCAGTTAATCTTAATTTAGATGACATTCACTTTTCACTGTTTTTTAAGACAATAAACTCACTGGCTTTCTGTTCAATTCATATGCCTTAAATAAAATAATCAGAATATTTACCACATTTTGACATAGTATTTTTGTTTTTTCTACCTGTTTAAGTAATCTCTCTCTCTCTTCCATTGGAGATCCTATGCTTTGGTCTTCTTCAATCATTTGGTCTCGATGGGATTCCAACTCGTAAAGTTTTTCGTGCAGCAATACAGCCTCCTGTTTAACCTGGGAGTGTGCTATTTCCTAAAGAGCACATAAAGAAGAAAAACTTAATTAGGATTTTATTAAAACTACTCTCAAGTAGGAAATGGGTTCCTCAGTTAGTTGAAGATCCTACTTCGGCTCAGGTCATGATCTCACTGCTCGTGGGTTCGAGCTCCACATCGGGCTCTGTGCTGACAGCTCAGAGCCTGGAGCCTGCTTCAGATTCTGTGTCTCACCCTCCCCCGTGCCCCTCCCATGCTCATGCTCTGTCTCTCTCTGTTTATCAATAATAAATAAATGTTAACAACAACAACAAAAAAACTACTCTCAAGTAGATTTCAGTTTATAACAAGAACAAATTTAAACCATCAGCATATTCAAATAGAGATATCCAATATTTATACTACTCAATAATGTTACAAAGCACATTTGTAAATTGGTAAATTTGTAAAGCTTTTTCCTTCATAAGCTATTTTCAGTCTAAAATTCACAATTAGATGGTGGTTTACCTTCTAAATATAAGACCTGAACAAATACAGACATCTCTACCATTGAGAAGATAATTGAGAAAATCTCACAATGTATGTACAACTTTAACCACAACATTTATTTGGAAGTCCAAAGACCTGATCTCTAGAGAGAAGATATTTTCTCCTCACTAGTCCTATACACTCTACTACAATGTTATAAGTTGAACTCTGTCACCCAAAAAGATATGTTGAAATCCTAATCTCCAGTACCCATGAATATGACCTAATTTGGAAAACAGAGCCTTGGTAGATTTAGTCCAGTCAAGATGAGGTCATTATGGTGAACCCTAAGCCAGTGTGACTGGTGTCCTTATAAGAGAATACATACAGACAGAGACAAAGAAGGAGAATGCCATGTGATGACACAGGCAGAGACTGGAGTGATGCAGCTAAAATAAAGGAATGAATACCCAGGATTAATAGCCACCACTAGGAGTTAGGAAGAGGCAGGAAGGATTCTAACAGAATCTCAGAGGGCACATGGCTCTACTGATACCTTGATTTTAGATTTCTAGGTTCTAGAATGATGAGAAAATTTGTTGTATTAAGCTACCCAGTTGGTGTGGTTTTATTACAGCAGCACTAGGAAATTAATACACATACATAGAATAGTTATTGTATATTCACCACTGTTCTACTGTTCACAAAGAGAAATTAAGGGCTGTGATAATTTTATTAGATAACCAAAAGAGGTAGGAATGTTGATAATGATGAGAAAGAGAGGGAAAATGATATTTGGAGCTTATTTATTGAGCACTTGTTCTGTGCCAGGCACTGTATTCCATGTTCTTTATACATGGTCTCTAATATTCAAAGCAACTCTATAAGAGAATATTATTATCTATGTTTTACAGATGAAGAGACAGCGGATCTAAATCTAAATAATCTTCTAAGTTAATAAAGGTTAATGATGATATCTGAAACCAGGCCCACAGCATGAGTAAGACGAGATTTTTAAGATCAAAGACCTCTATTTTTAAAGCAAGAGAAGGAATCTTTAAAAAAAGATGAATAAGAGAAAAGGTTTAAAGTCTTAAAAAAGTATTACACAGAAGTGCCTGGCTGGCTCAGTTGGTGGAGAATGTGACTCCTGATCTCAGGGTTGTGGGTTTGGGTAACTACATTGTGTGTAGAGATTACTTAAAAATAAAATCTTTAAAGAAAAAAAAAAAAGCAGGGGTGCCTGTGTGGCTCAGGTGGTTAAGCATTCAACTCTTGATCTTAGCTCTCAGCTCTTGATCTCAATCAAAAAAAGCATCATACATACAGCTCAATTAATGGATTAGCTTCAGGTGAAAAAGCATGGTAATAAAATACAGATTGAAGAAACACAGATATCTTGAGATATCCTTTTTCATAGCTATCTTCCCCTTCCTCTTGCTAAAAAACTCTTCAAATTGCCTCTTGATAAAACTATTCCTCAAGAAAACTCATGTTGATTCTTCAGCTGTTTTTTTTTGTTCTTTTTTTTTTTAATATTCTGGTGAAATGCTAAGTTATACTTAGCAAAGTAGTGAGCACACATCAGATATTCAATAAATACGAGTTGAGTGATATTTGACATAATGTTTTTTTGAAGAATAAGTCCAAATAAAAAATACAAGGAATCTGAGAAAAATTAAATAAAATTAGTAACATATTTTTCTTGATTTGGAATACTGTAAGTTTTATAAAGTTTCACATTTTTTAGATACATGTACTGATTCCAAAAAGTGGCAGCAATATAAACACTAAATCCAAAAATATAGCTTATACCACTTCCTGCAGAAAGTAAATTTGCCAAGTGAAATAAGACCTGACATTCCCTAATACACTAAACACACAGTGAGGAATTCTTCAGGCCAGTTGTGTTAATATTAAATGTGGTCCTTATTCTTTGAAGAATATTTCTATTAACCATAGAGATCCAAAAAAAAAAAAGTATATATACCCATATGAGGACAATCAGATATAGAAAACCATGTTAATATTTTTAAGCAAACTACTTTTTCAACAGCAAATTTCCAAAAGAATTAAAAAATACTCATGCCTAATTCTTTTGTAAAAGAAGTGAGAGCAATCTTGTCAATCTACAATTGTTCCTAATCCTATTATCATGATACCTACCTGAATCCGTAAGAAATCAGGAAAGGAACGTAAGCTTTGAGGTCTAGATAGTATACTGAAGTGTAAAGGACATGAAAAGGTCGTTCGCAGAAAAAGAAATATATTGGTCAACAAATATATAAAGAAATACTCAATTTCGTGCATAAATAAATGAAAATCAAAACAAGATAGAAATTTTTACCTACTAAACCAGCAAAAATGGAAAAAGTGGATAATGCTTGCTGTTAAGAGTGCGCAGGAAAAATAGGCACTTTCATACACTGAATCTAGAGGTAAAAGATGGAACCACCTTTTTGGAAGGCAATTTGGCAACCTGACATTTTAGAAGTGTGTATCTTTTGACCCACTGCAAGAAATTTATCTTAAGACATATATATGTAACTTGGCATAAAATGCATGTTTTCACTGCAGCACTGTTGGTAATACCAAAAAACTATAAACAAGCTATTCATTTACCAGGCTGTGTTATAGTCATACAATATAACACAATGCAGTAATTTACAATAATGCAGATCTCTAGAACCTGATGCGAATAGAATTCAAGAGAGAATGTTAAGTGAAAACAAGCCAAACCAAGCTGCATATGAAGTGTGAATTCCACCTGAGGTTTTTCCAAAATAAAACCATGATAGGATTATGAGATTGTTGTGAAGATTAAATAACTATGCTAGTGATCAATGTAAGGAGGTCAAAAAAAGCACATAGTAAGCACTAAAAAATACAAAACAATTCTGTCTAGAAAGAGAGGAAAAACAGGCATTTTCACTTTTATCTTATTCAATTGTTTTAAATTAAAATAATTTTTGAATAAAAAATTTTTAATTAAAAACATTTATGAATTTATAAAACTGCTTTAAATAAACCAATAACAAATGCAAGCATTTGTATCTTTACAGTGATGAACTCATCTCTCCTCTTTTTCACTTGTTATTAGTCTCTTATTCACATGTCTTTAAATAACCATTAGATTTTATGTACCTCAGAAAGGCAGAATGATTCCTTTTGCACATAGTACGGACTCAATAATTGAATCTAATTTCTTACAAACTAGGATATTTGTGGTGATGAATGGGATAAAGATTATAATCCTCTTAGTAACTTCAAAATAAACATGTACTTGAATGAATTCCATTAATATATATAGCTGAATTATCTTTTGTAGCTGAGTAATACAAGAACCTTTATTTGATTTTATACATACAGCTTCCAAGCTCTCTTTTTTCATGTTCAGTGAATCCAGTTGTTGCTGAAGTGTATCTAATTCCTAAGAAAAAGGAAAAAAACAAATATATATGCAGGTTATATTTAGAATAATGTTTGCTTCTCAACATTTCAAATATGGTTGTGGTAACTATGGTTATGGTTTTGTAAACATATTCAACTCATCTTGCTATTGGACTAGAATTTATTAACATTATTTCTATTTTTGTTCATTCTTTCATTACTCCTAAAAACTATGCCATGATCTACCTTTAAAAATACCTTATGAGCTTGTCAAAGGTGGTGAGCTTTTTACCGTGAATCATCATTATGTTTCATGAATATTAAATATCAGAAGCCTTAAAATTAATGATGTCATTGTTTAAAGCTATGATCTTTAATTTTGATTTTTAACTGTTTTCAAATATTTTGCCTAATTTCTTTTAGGGCCAAGACAGTAATTTTACATGGCTCACTCCTAGGGACAATACTTTTGAGCTGATTATTAAAAAACAGCTGTGCAAGAATAATTATGTTTTGATGGTATTTGACACTTCTGTAATACTCTTTTCTACAGTGTTTTATTTTATGTTATAAATCCCGAATAAAAAGTTATACTGTCAATGATGTGGGTAGATGGGTGGCTCAGTTGGATGAGCACCTGACTCTTGATATGGGCTTAGGTTAGGATGTCCCAGTTAGGGGATTGAGCCCAGCAGCCCACTCTGCACTAAGCTTGGGAGTCTCTCTCTCTGCCCCTCCCCACCAAATAAATAAATAAACTTTAAAATATAAAGTCAGTGAAAATATTTCAGAAACTATATTCATTATTGGCCTTTGTGAGGACTAATTTTTTGTGAACTGTTTGGTTAAGAGATATATGGGCATGTAAGAGCACTGCCTTGCTAATCTGAGTCACTACTTTATCTCAATGTGGGACAAATTCTCAGTAGGCCCTCAGCAGGCTCCCAAATTGCTTATTTAAACGCCATGATTAGGAGGCAAGAGATGTTCAAATCAAGGATGCAGAAGGTAAAAGATGCTTATTAGATGCCACATATTAAGCAGGAAAGAAAGTAAATATCCATATGGCTCTGGTATATGAGGTTTTTTACTATTTCCATTAGCAATTCATTAAAAAAACAAGTGTTTTCATGAATATGACATGCAAAAGTGAAAGATGCATAGAAATGAATAATACAGTCAAATTAGGTCATCATGCAGCATAAGCTAATGGAAGTTTTCTAGATCAGTGCTTCTCAAATTTAAACGTCCATAGAAATTATCTGGGGACCTTATTAAAATATTTTGATCAGTGGGTCTCTGGGATGCCAATGCTGCCCATCTTCAGACCATATTTTTAGTAGCAAAACTACAGTATGGTTGGCACAGAGTAGTGATTAGTATTACCTGCAACAATTTCTCATTTGTGGTTTTCATTTCTATGTACTTGACTTGTTTTTCAGGAGACATGTTTTTGATAATGTCATCTGCTGCTTGCTTTTCCTGTTCAACTTCTTCTTCTACACTTCTAATTTGTTTTTCCTTCCTGAAATAGAAAGTATGTAATATTCCTTACTATACTGCAGGAAAAATATCAATTAATTTTTCTCAGGTTGTGGTCTCAACTAAACAGGGTAAAGTTATTCAACATAGTTTATAATCCTTATAGATGTACAAAAAATTCTATTCAGAGAACAAACTAGTGGTTGCTAAAGAGGAGAGGGAGAGGGGAATGGGTGAAAATGGGTGAAAGGGGGGCTCCTGGGTGGCTCAGTCAGTTAAGCATCCGGCTTCGGCTCAGGTCATGATCTCACGGTTCATGGGTTCGAGCCCTGCGTCGGGCTCTGTGCTGACCACTTAGAGCCTAGATAGAGCCTGCTTCAGATTCTGTATCTCTCTCTCTGACCCTCCCCTGCTCCCGCTGTCTCTGTCTCTCAAAAATAAATAAAAATGGGTGAAAGGGAGTGGGAGATACAAAGTTCCTAGCTATGGAATGTATAAGTCACATGGATGAAAAGTACAGCAAAAGTAATTTAACCATTGGGACTGAAAGAGCATTGTATGGTGATGATAACTTGTGGTGAGCACTGTATAACATATAGAGCTGTTGAATCACTAAGTAACATTATGTCAACTATACTTCAATTAAAAATTAATAAGAAAATCCCTTACACTTTCAAAAAATATAATTTGGCCCTATCAGTATAGGCTTATTTTATGTCTTTTTCTTCTCACTCCCCAAATCCTTCTATTTCCTGAGTGTTCATTTACTTTGCTTTCTTACTAGAAAACACAAAGATTATCACAGAAAGTCCTTAAAGCCTTGTACATATGAGGATGTGTTTACACTTTGCCATACCCTCAAGACAAATAAGACAGTTAAATTTTAGAATAGTGGTTTTTGAACACTTTTTGGCTATAGAATTCTTTGACCAGATGAAATCTTGTATGGGTAGTTCACCATGTAAATGATATAAAGTATGACGGATCTGAGAGTAAGGAGACCTACAGTGCAATTTGATTAAAAAGTAATCATTGCTTTAGAATAATAATATATTTTGCTTATCTACAATTTTAATTAAAACTGGTGTTCTGGGTGGCTCAGTCAGTTAAGCATCTGACTCACTCTTGATTTTGGCTCAGCTCATGATTTCAAGGTTTGTGAGATCGAGCCCCACGTTGGGCTCTGTGCCGACAGCACAGAGCCTGCTTGGGATTCTCTCTGTCCCTCCCCAACTTGTGTTTTTTGTTTTCTCTCTCACCTTCCTAAAAATAAACTTTAAAAAAATTGGTATTCCCAAAATTATCAACTACATATGAGCACTGCAAAATAGTAAATTAATTTCCCTAAAAACATAACACAAATGAGTGTAACATATAAAAGTAGACATTAATTTAATTACAAACAATATTATCATATAATCACAAAAAATACCAGCAATATGCCACTTATTATCTAAGCAAGGTCAACTATCAATAGGGTAGAGAAAAATTCAGAATAAAATAGAAAGATACTAGTTATCATGTAAATACTTAAAGATTTACATATAAAAAGACTACTTGAAGATAAATGTTTAGTCTCAATATCATAATTTCTATTTTGAGTTTCAAAATGAGTCTTCTACTATTTTTCATGTGTAGATATTAACTTCTACAGTTTTCACATTCTCTAAACCCTATAGATGCACCTATCCTCTACACCTTTTACACTCATACCCCACTACCAGAATAAAATAAACTCAGAAATTTTCCTATAAATAATATCTTATAATAATCCAATAAAAGCTGAACAAAATCAGGGGTGCCTGGCTAGCTCAATTGCAGAGGCATGAGACTCTTAATCTCAGAGTTGTGAGTTCAAGCCCCATAAGGGGTGTAGAGATTACTTAAATAAATGAAACTTAAAAAATAAAGAAGATGAACAAAATCAAATAAACAACCTGCAATTTCTATTTATTTTTGTCTCACTGCTGAACAGGGAGTGATATCTTCACTTTGAACTTCAATTACTATAGACAACGGTGTTTGCTGCTCAACTGACAGGAGTTTATAGGCTCATAGAACTTTAAAACAGAAGAGGTCATCATCTATTTCAATCTCTTTGTATCATAGATTAAGGATACTAGGCTCAGGAGTTAATCTTTTGGAACTAATTTATTCTAAACTCCATGATTATTCCCTATCAACAATGAATCTTAACCACGTTTTTGCCTGATTTGTCTATTGTAGTAATATGGGAACTAGTATTATACAGTATTTTATTTTACAGAGGGGAAGCTGCAGCACAAGGAAGGTAACTCATTTTTTGAAGGCCACACAATGCCAAGTGTCAGGTCTTTTGATGCTCTGAGCACTTTGCTCCTGTTATAACTTGGCAGTAAAACCACCAATAACAGTGTCATAAAAATGAGTAAACAACAAAGTTGAAACTCACAGGAACACAAAACTTGATGGTATCTTTTCAACTTGTATCTTTCTAAACACAAAATACCTTTAGGACTGACTTTAAATCACTCTAACAGCATATCTTTTATAGTATGCATTCTGAATATTATATACTTTAACTTGCAAAGTAAATTTGCTAATAATTTAAATTTTTCAAGAGTAACTAAGAAACAGAAAGGTTAAACAAAGCACTTTACTTGTTACGCTAAAAATGTCAAAGATGACTTTAAGAAATTATTAGTCAATCTTTTGCTAAGGAAGTCTAGTGTCTTTTTTTTTTTTTTCTGAAGCACGTGTCCACTAGGTACAAAGGTTAAAACATAAGTGAAATGTAATCATATGACATACTTTTTTTTAATGGTGCAGAAGAAACAGTAGATTCCTTAGCACACGAGTCTCAGAGACAAAAGAAAAAAGAAAGGTAAGATCTTATATACTTACAGGTTTGGTGGTTGCTGGTGAATTAAAGAAAAACATATTTAAGTTTATTAAGTGTGTACAAAAATCTTTCTTTAATAAGTGATGAAAGAGGAGAAAATATAATTGTATCTTCGCATGATCTACCTTAGAAATATACATGTGGGACAGGGACAGAAAACTTTCCCAAATAAAGTTATAATGTAATACAAAGTAATTATTTTTCTTGGGGGGGGTGGAGGTTGCATCTAGCTAATCAAATTTATACGATTTTTTCATTTTGAAATATGTTAATCACAGAACATTCTGAAAATGACATTAACTTAAAAACAAATTTAAAAGATGAAAAAAAAAGCCTACCCACTAATTGATAACTGCTGAAAAGAGGCGATGACTATTTTCCTTGTTTAGAGGTTTTCTCTTGAAATTTTCCATTATAAAAATTTTTAAGTTTGCAAAAAAACACACTATAAAATGGTTCACTACAAAAGTGAAGTTAATTATGAACTGTAAATATCTTCAAATACATCAAATTCTGGCAAATTAAAATATTTAATGGCAAACCTATATATACATTTTATTTAACAAAACCAACATAATTTCAGCATCTTTTTATTTCATGGTATAACAGTCATAGAAAGTAAATAACCAAAAACTCCCATGAAACTTATACTTGAAAATGCATCAATAAGAACACTATTCTTTTTCATTACCTATTATTTACTTTTGTGTAAAGCTTTTTTCTGTATGGTAAGCTGTAAGCTAGGTCAAAAGGCACTTTGTTTTGTAAATTAAAAGAAACTGCTATTCTATTTGTTATTTATTTTTTTAACCACTAAATTCAAACCCAAATATCATTTCAAAATAAACTGCAAATTGAGAAAAAATTTCAATCGGAGGGAAAAGGCAGTAATAGCTATCTTTTTTAAACCAACTTTTTAAATGGGGTAAACTGACTCAAGGACAATCTTCATAGTCTATCTAATGGCTAGCTGGTCTACCCACCTGATTTCTTTAAGATCGCCAATAATGCCAGCAAGTTTTTGTCTAGGGATTTATCTACTCAGGTTGTGATGGTCAATAGCCACCCCTCTTTAAGTCTTCCCCCCCTCTCAAAAGACACACAAATAAATGAAAAGCCCCACAGATTGTATAGTTCAATCTATGTATTTCATAGCTTTAGACATAACAATGCTTGAGATTTGTTGAACACTTTCTTATACAGAAATCTACCTTAAGCTCTGCATATACATTGCTTCTAACTCTAAAATTTATCCAAAAAATGGGAAAAAATTTTCTTTTATAATCCTTGTAATTTTATCACCTTTAGCACACTAGATAAAACAATTATTAGTATTAAATAGAAGATAAAGATCATATATCCCACATTGTTTTACATTCCTGCCTGATCTCCATTACATACTTCAGCTGCTTCTTTTCCACATAATCTCTTAGGATCAGATAATTTTCTTTGCGGCCTATTTGCTTCGTTTAATGATCCCTATCCTACTTATTTCTGGAAAAAAATAAATAGCATTTCTCTCTTACCACTACCTTACCCACATCTGCAGCCTACCAGAGACATCACTGAGAACTTCACTATACCACTGATTATTACTGACACAAGCCATTGACAAAGCTGTACATATGTCCCTAAAGATCGTTAACCATGGGCAAACTAGCTTTTATGTATGACTTAGGGATCCCCTTTTGTGGACAATGTTCTGGAATAAGTAAGAGCTTGAACTCATTTCTGATTCTAAAACAATCAGATTCTAAAAGAATCTGATTCTGAATCTACATGGAAGTTGTAAAACCTAGGACACCAGTGGCTTTTTCTAATAAATTTAACTATCAGAAAGGAGAACGTAAAAGAGATATAAGCATAAACAAATTAACATACTGAAGGTAATGAAGAAAGTGAACTAAAATAAATCAGAACTGAAATAATAGTAAATTCTTCATTGCGAATGAAGCAACAACAGATTTTATAACTTGAAATGAGGCTTGCTCATTCTGAATAGTTTTCTACTTCCTGCTCTGATGGAATAAACTTACCCTTAAAATATTAAGTATCTCATTGCAACAAATGCTATTAGAAAGCTTAAAAGACTACCTTTCAGAAAGCCAATAAGGATAACAAGATATATTTATATCCTTTTAAATGAATCATTTGTTAGCAATAGTTTTCTAATGCTGACTTTAAGAAAACAGATAAAAAGAAACATCAAGGTCATAAATAAAATGACTAAAGTAATTACTTAGCAACAAGAGTTTACCCAAATAAATGGCAATTTCCAGTTAAAGATTGTATCGTGAATGTACATGTTAACTTTGACTCTTGCCCCAAACCTGACTAAAATGAAAATAAAAAGTCATATAGACAAAGAATGGAAGAGAGGGCAACAGCAACAAAACCAAGAAACAACGAAAGTTAATGGTTAAGTGGAAATTAGGAAAGCAAATTGTTCCAAGCCAGCAGTGGGGCAAGCTGAGAAGCTACTTAAATTATACTGTAGGACCCGTAAATGGCTCAGAAATTCACAGCACCAGGTATTCTGGAAATAGAGAAGAAGGGGCTAAAACATAGTTAAAATTCTTCCTCCTTGCCTCTGCCCAACGAGGTAAAGTTCATCTCCTACCTAAGGACAAGATTGAGGCCTTTTTCCCCTCTGGGGCGAATACAACAAAGGGAATCTGGGCACTAAGCACAAGTGAATACAGGTGTGTTATGGCAAAAAACAGGGAGAGTAAGTTGAAGTTCACATACTAATTGTTGAGATAAACCCACCCTTTTCATCACTAAGCTCTCAGAATGCTGGCTACCTGGCCTTAACTGTTCAGACAGTTGAAAGTCATTTTGAGAAAGCCAACTAGTTCAAGAGAAAAAAAAGTAAAGATAATAACATTTAGGGATTCCCCAAGAAAATAGTCCAGCAATTTCACTCGAAGTAAGGTCTAAGGAGAGACTTCTTGAAGCAGATGAAACATTAAATATCTAATAAACATATACTATTTAGAGATTTGTTATGGGAGAGTTTAGGTATAAATTCATATAAAAAGAAAAAAGAAAACTAAGCACATGAAAAATACAGTAATTTAGAGGAAAAAAGTGTACAGGAACAGAAAAGCAATCCTGTTACATAGCTCAGTCATTAACAGCGTTTGTAACATTTATAATAATATAAACCCTGAATACTCATCTAGCCAAAATTGTAACTTTTTTGGAGAATGAAGAGATAAAAAGCATGTATTTGATGGATTGGAGATAAAGGTAGGAAGTGTCTGAAAAAGAGTCAATGGATTATATCAATAGCCAATGCTTAAAATTAAAAACCAAGAAATAACATAAGCATATTAAACATGTACATATGCATAAATATATAGTCTTTTCAACTTTCTTTCATGCACATTATTAAAATTTTAAAATATACAACCACTTCCATTGTATTAAATTTCTTTTCAATCAATCTAGGAACTAATGAGACATTCTAAAAATTTTCCAATTTGTTAAGGTTAGAGTGCAGGGAAGACTGCAGGGACACATACGTGTTTTACATTTTACATATTTTAATAAAAAATGGTTTACAAGGAGAAAAAGGTAATCAAATGTCCTCAATAATCTCTAAAGTTCCAGTATCCTACTGAGATGAAAATATTCTCTTTTCTATCAGGCTTGCGATATGAAAACTACATGCATCACAATCTTGTTTTGGCCCCTCTCCATGCTATTATTATCAGATGAAAGCCAGTCTTCTAGAACAGTAAGTTTTTACAACCAGTATTTTCGAAGGTATACTTTGTGTACATTTAGTAAAATATCCCAAGACAATAAAAGAAAAACAAAAATCCAAGCTATCACAACTAAATGTTTAGCCGTCTATATTCAAAATCTGTGATATGTGAGCTGGATTCCAATTTGACAAAAGTAGTCTAAATTTTTTTTTTTTTTTACAAATTGAAAACATATCACAGGCTTTATTTTATCTTAGAGAGAGAGTGCATGCTCCAATGGGGGAGAGGAGCAGAGGGGGAAGAGAGAGGGAGAATCTTAAGCAGGCTCAATGCTCAGTATGGAGCCCAACATGGGACTTGATCCCACAATCCTGGGATCATGACCTGAGCCAAAATTAAGAGTCAGACACTCAAACAACTGAGCCACCCAGGTGTCGCCCTCTTTTTTTTAAACTTAGTTCTTTAAAAGTTTTCACTATAAAATCTGCAATTAGTTTCAGGACATAAACACCACTGTTTGTTTTAAGTAATCTCTACTCCCATAGGGGAACTCAAACTCAGGGCCCTAAGATTAAGAGTCACATGTTCTACCAACTGAACCAGCCAGGCACCCCTCAACACTCTTCTTTAACATGTAGGGAAAAAAAAGTTTTAACTATATATTTATGAGAAATATTACTGTTGTTGCATTATTGTTATTAGGGGGATACTTCAACTGCAAAAACAGGTCAAAATAATTACTACTGTTTTGGATCTATATTTACATAAGGAAAGCACTTCTTCATGCTGCCTGGCTCTTAAATTCAATACATGGTTCAATTTCTGTTAGAAAATAAATATTTTCTGAGGGCACCTGGCCCTCAGTTGGTAGGGAATGGATTCTTGATCTTGGGGTCATGAGTTCAAGCCCAACGCTGGGTACAGAGACTACTTAAAAAAATTAATAAAATACATATTTAAGTTTTTTTTGAGAGAGAGAGAGAGAGTGAGCAGGGAAGGGACAGAGAGAAAGGGAGAGAGAGAATGTTAAGTAGGTTCCACACCCAGTGCAGAGCCCAAGAAGGAGCTTGATCTCACAACTGTGAAATCATAACCTGAGCCAAAGTCAATAGTCAGATGTTTAACTGACTACACCACCCAGGTGCCCTAATAAATATTTTCTTTTAAAACACCAAACTTTGAGCTGTTAATTCTATAAAGTTACATACTGAGAAGTATTTCTGAATGATTTCATGCTTTAATAACCCTAGTGTTGGTAGCTCTGATTTTTAAAAACAACAAATTTTAAAATAATTTCATTATAAATCTGCACAAATGAGGGGCACCTGGGTGGCTCAGTCAGTTAAGCATCATGACTTTGGCTCAGGTTGTGATCTTGGGTTCTGTGAGTTCAAACCCCATGTTGGACTCTGAGCTTTCCACTCAGAGCTGGGGGCCTGCTTCGGATTCTGTGTGTCCTTCTCTCTCTTCCCGTCCCCTGCTCACATTCTCTCTCTCTTTCAAAAATACATAAACATTAAAAAAAAATTTTTTTTAATCTGTGCCAATGAAATACTAAAAAAGAGAATTATTATTTGCCATGTATTTCCACATATGTAATTGGAATTATACCCATATTCTTTCTTTCCGTAATAACAGAAAGTATATACATAATAAAGTAGAATCTTTGCTCAGTTACATTTATCAGAATTTCCTTAATCTTCAGTGTTTCATCCCGATAAAGAAATAAAAGTATTTTCTTTACCTTTTTCACACTGTAACATCAAAATATTAGAGAGGAAATATTTTCCAAAACTATTTTCTTTCCAATATCTAATTACTTGGATATGAAAATTTGGGAACTTCTGTTAATATTTTTCCTAATGAATTTCTAATTTTTTTCTTTTTTAGGAAGTCAAATGTAATTTCACTGAAATGAATTATTCTTTGATTCCAGCGGATATCAATAAAAATGTTACTATACTTGATCTCAGTTATAACCAAATTACTCTGAATGTTACAGACACAACGGTTCTACAGATGTATTTTTTACTCACTGAACTCTATTTGATTGAAAACAATATCATTATGTTATATAATAACAGCTTTGGTAACCTCTCCACCCTAGAAATTTTAAATATGTGTACAAACTCCATCCACATAATTCAACAGGGTGCGTTCACAGGCTTAAATAATCTAAAACAGTTACATCTCTGTCAAAACAAAATACTTCAGCTGAATCCTGATATATTTTTACCTCTAAAACACCTAATACTTCTGAATCTGCAAGGCAATTTGATAAGCTATTTTGATGTACCACTAATGTTTCATCTGGAATTAATAATTTTATATGGAAATCCGTGGAACTGCTCTTGTAGTCTACTGAATTTACAGAACTGGCTGAACACCTCAAATGTGACACTAGGTAAGCTATCATAATTTACTCAAACCAAAATGTGATTGATTTTTTATTGTTCCACCCCAGGAAGTCTCTCACCTCAGGTTTTAAAGAAAAAGAAACTATTTATGTTTAAGGGAAGCAGGAAGAAATACTGAAAAGTAATTGGTGAATAGATGTTCTTCCTCTGCCTTTCAGGAAAAAAAATTAAAAAAGAAAAATTTAAATGTTCTATATATGTGAAATGATACCACTTTGTGTATTAAGTTTGCAGTTTGAATACATAAGAGTAATTTTTTTTTAGGTGTTTTCTTTTCTTAGGATACTCTGCCGGAGAGTAGGTAAAAACAGGTGCTCTATTTACTTAACTGCAAACCATGCTCTGCCTGTGATCAATTTTCACCACAATCTTAATCATTAACATCTTTACTTTAATAACACAAACTCAATAATAAACATACTACACTTGAACTATAGTGGTAAAATAACTTAATAAACAAGAATGTGAATCTTTCCCTTATTGTGTGGCTAGGCAATATAAGAGTTTCTTTCTTACAATCTTTAAGAGTGACAGGAAAATAAACCAAAAAATTCTAGGTAAAAATAATTATAAAATATTAGCCATAAAAATTTATTAATAATATTGATGCTATTTTCCATAACAAATCGTATTCTGATTTACTAGAAAATGAGAACATCACCACGTGTGAATACCCAGATATCCTGAAACGCTATAGTATCACAACAGTACCTTACAATGCGGAATGCTACTCAAAATTTTTTCCACTTATCTATGAAGATCTTCATAGCCATTTTCAGTCCATTAACAACTCAACATTTAATAGCTCTTTGAACAACTTAAAAAATTCAGGTAAGGTACTGGTCTTGAATATTAATATTGTTGAAGGCAGTCTACTAAATAAACTGAATTTTAATTTTCTAGAAACAATGTAAGATAACAATTCCTCATCTCAACAAAAGATTTACAAAATCCTAGGTTTCCAAACTAAGTTCTGCCAGTTACCATAAAATGCCATAATGTAACTTATTTAACTTCTCTGAGGTTTGCTTTTGACTAGTTAAGTCACAATTCTCAACAGGTATAAATCAATAATATTCTTAGATGAATTGATAGTATTTCTAAGACAGGTAGCTATTTTGGGGAAAAAAGGTTATTTTCTCACCACACTATGAAGTATCTTTATTTATTGTAGTTTTAGTAACTTCTGTTTTAAAGAAAATTAGAATGTATGTTTATTTCTAATACCAATAGTATGGAGTTATTACAGCATATGATTGTGATTATTTTACTTTTGTCAATTTAACAAAATCTCTCTCTTTCTCTTTTTGGTATTCCAAATAAGAACATAAACTTGGAAAAAGCTGGGCTTTTCTTGTCGGTGTGGTAGTCACTGTACTGATGACTTCATTCCTCATTTTTATTGCTATCAAATGCCCAATATGGTATAATTTTCTGCTTAGTTACAATCATCATCGCCTGGAAGAGCATGAAGCAGAAACCTATGAAGATTGTTTTACTGGAAATTCAAGTTCTCTTTCACAGGCCCCACAGACAAACTCTGAAGAAACTACAGTAATATATGAACAACAACATTCATTTGTATTAGATGACGATGGGTTTATTGAAGACAAATATATAGATACTCCTGAATTACGTGAAGAAAATTGATTCTCTTCAATGTTCGATTCTTTAAAAATGTTACTGGTTCACTCACAGTTTAAACATAGAGATTAAGCAGGTGACACACCAAACTGTGGCTAGTAGACTTTCATATTAATTACAATACATGAATATTATAAAATCATGTTTTTCTCATTGGTACTAAGCAAGTGTGTACAAATACGCTGACGTTATCTGACAGCTAATGGTTACAACAGAAGCATTACTATTCTCAGCAGTATTCAGGAGACCATACATCCTAATAAGAAAAAGACCTAAAGTAAATTATTCATTAATTAAAATGAAGTGATTCTCATATTAGTCCAGATATTTGATTCAATACATATTAAATTATATTAACATTTTATTGATTAGAATAAGTGAAAAATAAAGGTTTTGGATGTCACAAGTCAAAGTGAAGAAGCTTAAATATACAACAGACTAAGATTGATTTTATGCTCATTGAATGAATTCATGAATTTGGAAAATATTTTTTTAAATGCTTCCAGGATCAGCACAATAAATTTCCTGAAAATTTAGTACTTGAAGCACAGGAATAATTTCAAGCACAATCCCTAACAAGTTACTATTGATTTCCAAAAAAAAAAAAAAAAAAAGGTTACTGCTGATTTTGGTTGTAAAGAAAGACCATCACCATAATGTATGATCGTCACAACTCAACAGTATGGTGGCTTCCCGAGTGGGTATCACAAGTATCTTTTTATCCTGTTTTTAAAAATCTATTTGTTTTCCCTCTCTTTTTGTGAGAACTTTATTCAAATGTGTTTGTGCTGGAATTCAGAAATTTCTGTTGGTCCAGAGACAGCTGTTTTGGATCCTATAGATAGTAGATAGAGCAATGGTTCCCAAATTGTTTTTAGAGAATATTAATTTCCAGAAAAATGCTCAGAAATATTTATAAGGGGATAAAAGATGCATGGCCAAATTACTGTAGAATTCCTACAGGAAATACTGAGTTTAAACAAAGTGAAACAAGATTCTTTACCATAGAACTTATTTGAAACTATAATAAGCTAAAGTGCTCTCTGCTCTTTAAGAACCAAGTATTAAGAATTTTCCAAACTTACTGGACAATAAAGCACTTTCTATGAGGTATGCCTACAAAGAGTTCATAGCATAATAATGATCCAAACTACATTTTTGTAGTTTGAACAACAATGGCCTTGAGACTCTAATGGGAAGGGTCTCAAGTTAATTATTTATTAATTGTTATTATTTACTAATTCAATTGGCTGCGATCAAAATTTTAACAACTTAATGTAAACAGTGCCATTAAAAGCTGTAAAATAAAATCCATCATTTTTACCTTCCATATGGGTGGAAATAAAGTGTTATTTATCTATCTTTTAGAGAAAAGAACATCTCTAAAACTAAATAAAATACATTTATAAAGGAAGTAATATATCTTTAGAACTTCTTCATCATAATACAGGGAAGGGAGTAGTGCCTAGAGGTCTGTATGGAGCAGGAATGGATCTGAGCTGATGGAGCTGGGAGATGGGTACATAAGAGTATAATACATTATTTTATTTTTGTGTCATTTCTCAAAATGCCTATGTACTTGATAGTTCCTCAGAAAAAAGAAACTAAAAATAATGTAAATGTATGTTATATTCTGCAGAATAGTCATTACATCAACAGTAAATTCAGCTCAACTACTGAGGAAAATAAAAACTGTTTAAGATGATATATATATATGCCCTATAAAACCGAACTGACTCACTTATTTATGATACATATTTGCCTGTGTTTACAGAAACATGCTTTCAGTAAAGGATAATAATGTTTTACATGTAAAATTTCCTACTAGATAGTATCATTTATACTTTATTGTTTTAAATTTCAATTATAAGAGATAATTATGGAATGTACCTTTTTCTAAATAAGCTATTATTTTACCAAAATATCATTTCCCAGGGTGCCTGGGTGGCTCAGTCGGTTAAGCACCTGACTTCAGTTCAAATCATGATCTTATGGCCCATGAGTTCAAGCTCCACATCGGGCTCTATGCTAACAGCTTGGAGCCTGGAGCCTGCTTTGGATTGTGTCTCCCTCTTTCTCTGCCCTTCTCCCACTCATGCTCTGACTCTATCTCTCTCACAAACAAATAAACATTTTAAAAAATTTAAAACAAAACGAAATATCATTTCCTAATTTAAGAGGCAAATATGAATATTGAAAAAACATAGTAAAATGAATAAGAATTATGAATGAGCGAACACTATACATCTAATCTCTTAAGCCTCTTATAACTGAATATTAGCATGTGAAACTAAATTAAAGCCAGTGTCTTAGTCTTGTAGTAATATATCCACGCTGTATAATATAACTAACTTATTATGAATAGGTGTTCCATAATAAACCAGATGGCGAGTCGTACCACACTAAATGGTGGCACTAAAAGAGAAGAGAATGAAAAGAAGTTTTTAGACTTGCCTTCTCAAGGCATGGAATTACTTGTTCCCTTTGAATGTATAGTCAAGGTAGAGCCTTGTGTTACTGAGATGTTGACCATCTGATTAACACATGAAATAAATCTATCTCGCTGCACAGAAAAGTAAATTTCATGAAGGTAACTTTTGTTCTTAATTTAAATTTCTGCTTAAAAGGGTCAGGAGAACCAATTTCGCTCAGCCTCAATTATAAACGACCGATATTAAGTTTGAAAATGCTCACATTTCAGGATAAACTACCATATTTTAAGAACTTTTTCCTCAACTAAATGAACCTAATTGACATAAAAGCCTGTGACATTCTTACACTTATAATCTGTGAGTTATCTTTCTGGATGAAATATCTATAAAATATGTACATATAATATTTACAAATCTGACCTGAATATTATACAACTGCAGATAAATGATGAAATGAGGACCTATATATTCTAAACTCTATAAGGTGTTCCATGGATTATAGATTATTATTTATTCTTTAGGTACCTAGGAGAGTATTTTATGTATGGTAAGGGACAATACTTGCTAAATGGCTTAAAACAAGAACAAAAATAACAGTAAAAAAGAAAATTTTCTACTAACAACCTGGTTACCATGAACATGGAATTTTCTTTGCAAGTGGGAAAAGACTTCTTTATCAAATATTTACTCTATATGCATAACTAACAGGACAGTATATTTGGTGTTATAGAATTTCAGTAATTTTGGTTAATTATTATCCTTGCTCCCAAAGATTAATACGGATAAAATTCTGCGACAAAATATGTATGGGGTGTGTGTATAATGACAGCTTATCTTTTTATGTTTGTACTGCCTTAGATAGTATTTAATTAAGGCTAGAAATCAATGAAGAATAATTAATTTTAACTACTATTATTATCTGAGTATTTATGTCGCTCCACAATTTGTGTTGAAATCCTAAGCCCCAAAGGCATTGGTAGGTGCAATCTTTGGGAACTGATTAGGAAATGAGGCTGGAGCCCTCATGAATAGGATCAGTGCCCTTACGAAAGAGATCCCACAGACCCCTTCTACCATGGGAGGTTACAGCAAGAAGATGCCTGGTATGACCCATGAAGAGGGCCTTCACCAGAATGGGACCACGTTGGTGCCTTGAGCTTGGTCTTCCCAGCCTCCAGAACTGTGAGCAACAAATTCCGGTTGTTTATAAAATACTCAGTTTATGGTATTTTGTTATAGCATCCTAAACAGACCAAGACAACCACATCACATCTACATCTTTGTAAACACTGCTGTCACTGCCACATGTTCTTTAAACATGTTGTATATAAAGATCCATATATATATATATATATGCATTGATAGAACTATTAATTATAAATTAATAATTGACTAATAAAATAATAATATATATAGCCCACTAATAATGTCCTTTTTATTAGACTGGAACTTAAAAAAGCTCAGGTTAAAATTACAAATAGTAGGTTCGCCTGAATGCTCAGCTGGTTGAACATCTTGGCTAAGGTCATGATCTAGCACTTCCTGAAATCAAGCCCTGAGTCAGGCTCTGCACTGACATTGTAAAGCCTGCTTGGGATTCTCTCTTTCTCTCTCCGCCCCTCCCCTGCTCAGGTGCTCTCTCAAAATAAATAAACTTTTAAAATAACTTAAAAAATAACATTACAAATGGTAGAGATGGAGATGTTCTCATCCATCTTAGATTTTAAAGTACTTGAAACGGGGGTGCCTGGGTGGCTCAGTCAGTTAAGCAACCGACTTCGGCTCAGGTCATGATCTCACGGTTCCTCAGTTCGAGCCCTGCATCAGGCTCTGTGCCGACAGCTCAGAGCCCGGAGCCTGCTTCAGATTCTGTGTGTCTCTTTCTCTCTGCCCCTCTCCCACTCATACTCTGTTTCTTTCTGTCTCAATAATAAATAAAAGTACTTGAAACAGAAATTTTATTTATCTAATCTATGTAGTAATTTTATTTATACAGGATTTGGATTCTTAATGGTAAATGAAGATAATATATGTATAAACAAAAAAATTTGTTATGTAAATACTCAACATTTTAAAATAAGAAAAGAACAAAAAAAAATGAGAAAATTTATAAGGAAATAAATGACTCCAAAGTTAAAATACCTAATACAGTTCACTTGTAAATGTTTGATCTCTAAATGGTGATACTTACGCTTGTCTTTCAGTAAATATGATATCCATACTTTGTGTTTCTCGATCATTTTGAGCTTTAAGCTGAATAAAGAGTTAACAAAGAAGTTGGTGATAAAAATTACCATTAAACCAAACTACTTCTTTAAAAGTTATTCTAATCATGAACAATTTGAGAGATTATCATAATCCTAATGCCACATGCAAAGTTTTAAAAGAATACAGTACTTATTTCACTGAACAAATTATAAGCTCTGAAAAAGGAAGTCTTTTTCACAGGCATTGTAATCTCAAACCAAAATAATTCACTGTTCTTTAGTGATCTATCAAATAACCCAGGGTAAACTTAATTTTTGTAAACAGAATCTAGAATTTATTGGGTGTTCAATAATTGATTAGTAATGAGCTGAATTAAGAGCCAACACAAGTTTTATTCTTATTTAGAATTTTACCAGTCCTACTTGACTGACTCTACCTGTGCATATTCAGCCTAGAATTTGGACTTATCCCAAACAACTGACAAAACACATAAAGAGGTTTTCATATTTAACATCTGGCATTAAAAATATAATTTTAGGGGCATCTATATGGCTTAGTGGGTAGAGTGCATGATTCTTGATCCTGGGTTTTGAAAGCCCCACAATGGCTGCAGAGATTACTTAAAAATTAAATCCTAAAATATACATATATTTTTGAGTTGGGAATCCGAAAAAAAATATATATATTTTTTTTAAGTTGCAAATTTTCCTGTGTTCTAAAGTTAAGACTAATTTCACCAAATTATCACCAAATTAGAAGACAGTCATTTTATAAATTCTATGGTTTCACAGAACAGTCTGATTGTATAACTTGTAAGCCATATTATAAACCACACAAAAGTTGTATAAATAAATTATAAGGCATATAAACTATAAGCTATATGTATGTTAGTTTCTCCTAAATGTTTGCAATCAAAATAAGGTAGCTACTATCCTTTTGTTTTCTACCAAAGAATCTAAGAACACTGAACACAAATTATCATTTATCCTTCAAAAAGTAGTATTATGTCTGAGATCATATGAGAACTATTCACTTTTCTCTCTTTCTTATAAAACTTTGCAAAGCTGCCACTGTATTTCCAGAGAGTACTCCGCTCCATTTGTACAAATATTAAACCAAAAGTATTGCAAACTAATTTACATACAAGGAAATGTAGAGACTCCCTAACTAAAATTGTGTGTGAGACCAGTTCAAACCTGGCCATGTAGAAAGACACTAAAAGCATCTATTAGGGAGATATGACCTACAGGAAGAAACTTAAAAAGAGCAACTAATGGGCACTAGCTGGTTCAGCTGGTAAAGCAAGCAACTCTTGACCTTGGGGTTGTGAGTCCAAGTCCCACACTGGGTGTAGAAATTACTTTAAAATCTTTAATGGAAAAAAAAAAGCAACTAAGGGAACTCAATTATAATAGAAGTATTTAAGATCAAAGTAATATCTAATTATAAAGTGTTTAAGGTTTTATTTCTAGATATAAATGCTTTGTTTTGGATGGTATCTATGTAGTCTATTGCTTATACTCATAAATTTTCTTACCATGTTGTAATCATTCATTACTTCTTCCATTTCAGTATTGGTATTAAGTTTATCTACCAACTAAAAACAAAATACAAAAAAACCCATTCTGTTAGTCTTCATAAATTTTCTCTATAATTCATAAATAGGCATTCAATCTTATAAATAATGAACAGTCACTTATTATTACTTCTAAATATTTTATCTCTTTATTTTATTACTATTTTATTTAAATCTAAGCTAGTTAACAGAGTATAGTAATGGTTTCAGGAGTAGTGATTTAGTGACTTATCACTTACATATAAAATACCCAGTGCTCATCCCAACAAGTGCCCTCCTAACGCCCATCACCCATTTAGCCCATGCCTCCACCAAACACGTGGTCAGCAAACCTCAGCTTGTTCTCTGTATTTAAGAGGCTCTTATGGTTTGCCTCTCCCTCTGTTTTTCTCTTATTTTTCCTTCCTTTCCCCTATGTTCATCTATTATGTTTCTTAAATTCCACATATGAGTAAAATCATCTATTTATCTTTCTCTGACTTATTTCACTTAACATAATAGACGCTAGTTCCATCTACATTGTTGCAAATGACATGATTTCATTCTTTTTGATCACTGAGTGATATTCCATTGTGCATAGATACCACATCTTATTTATCCATCTGTCAGTCAATGGACACTTGGGCTCTTTCCATAATTTGGCTATGCTGATTAGTGCATTTTATCTTCTAAGATAAAAACAAATACTGAGCTACCTAAGTATATACTATGCATTTGGCCAATCAATCAATCACATTTTTAGGGTGGCAAAGTGAGCAGTAATGAGCTTTGCCTTCCTTGAAAAGATGTCTGACCTTAAAAGAAGTGTCTAGAGAATACAAAAGTTTGTGGAATGTGTGTCTGTCTGTCTCTCTCTTTTCCACAGCAGAGACCGTATTAATAGATTTACAAATTTATACCAGTGAAAATGCAAAATGATTTTCTTGTTCTTCTAAAAATTAAAAAAAAAAAAGCAACCATGGTAAGGCATAAACAGAACACCGTGTAAGCCTACCTCAAAAAGTTAGGCGATAATAGCAATAGCTAACATAATTGCCATGCACCAAACATTGTTCGGGGCTCATCGTATTCCTTAATTTTAACAGTTACTCTACTAAGTAGATATTATCCACATTTTGCAGATAAAGAAATTTAGCAAGTTGTGGAACCAGAATCTGAATAAGAAGGCCACTAAAAGCCAATTATTCGGGTGTAATTGTTTCCAAAACATTAAGCTTTATTAATGTACTATGTATTAGTTTATGTCATATTTCACTTATGATATGAATAGTAAGTGCTAATAAAATGTTAACATTTGAGATCTTACTATATGTTAGATATCAGCTAAACCTTTTCCCTGTATCAGGTATTTAGTTTATTATAGCTACAAGCAACATATTTTAAGCATTATTGATATTTTTATATAAGTAGTCTACCTAATTAATTCCAGTAAAACTAAAGTTTTATCTAATGTCATTTCACATTTTATAAAAAAATTTCTTATATTTAGAACAAAACATTTATTTAAAAAAACTGTACTAAATACTAGGCTCTACAAAATGTTCACTAGGGATTATAGAGTCCAACATATTTGAGAATTACAATATTCCATAATCAGCAAAATTTGTTTATAAGAACAATATAACAATATCAAGTAGGTATAGCATAATTTACCTAACCATTATAGAAGAATGTTGCTTATTTTATGTAATGCTATTTTTTAACAGAAGTGAGATAAAAGTTTTCCTCTTTAAATCTAAATGCCATTGCCATCTAGAGCACCTACAAAATTAGAAGAAAGAAAATTCTGACACTAGAAATTTTAATGGGGCCAAGATCACCCCAAAGAGTGGGGCAGTTATGAACAAAGCCAAGGAGATTATTTCTTCAGAAAGTCAAGATTAGGGACTTTTGTTTACAGTGGAACTATGTTTATGTTACTCTATTTTGGCAGAAGGCAACCACTGTATTTTGAATGAAACATAAGAATAGAAGGGCGCCTGGGGGGCTTAGTGGGCTAAGCATCCGACTTATGCTTGGGTCATGATCTGGCGGTTCATGAGTTCAAGCCACACATTTGGTTCTCTGCTAACAGCTCAGAGTCTGGAGCCTGCTTTGGATTTTGTGTCTCTCTCTCTGCCTCTCCCCTGCTCATACTCTGTCTCTCTCTCAAAACTAAATAAAACATTAAAAAAAAAAAGAATAGAGGTAGAATCTGTACACTAAATTATTAAATTTTTAGTATTTCATGATAAAAACCATCCATAGAAAGGTAAAAATTTTTTCAAAGAAATGATAGTACCCAGTAGATTTTAGCTACTTTTAAAATCATTATTTTAATATTGTTAGGGAAAAATACGTGTCTGTTTCACTATATGCAGATAAATTTTTTTAAGAAGAGTGGAAGAATACATATGTGTTACGCCAAATTACTTCTGGTGAGAGAAATAAAGGAAAAAGCAAAAGGACGCTTTAATTTCTAAACTCTCCCTGGTTTCAATCTTTTACCATAAGCATGTATTCATGTATTATGTGGTATCTAAAATAATGTATTTTAAAGTGGTAAAAAACAATAAAAATATTCAAAAAAATCTCAGAAAAGGGCAAATACCATATTGTAGTCTGCTAGTTGTCCTTGAAATTCTTTGATTTCAACAGCTAAAGTCTCAGCTCTGCAATCATAAAACAAATACATTCATAAACACATAAATAAGCAGAACATTACAAACATTATGTGTAACTACAAATTTGGTATTAAACTTCTGAAGCATATTACATTAAATATTGCTCTTAAAAAGACCTTGCATAATTTTAACTGCAAAACTACTCACCTCTTTTCATATGACAAATATACTGAATTCTCTTGATTGTACGTTTCTATTTCTTTCTGAAGTTTATTAATTTCTGTTGTAAGTTCACTTATTTTACCTCTAAATGGAAAGAAATAAAAGTCACCAATAATCCTAATCCAGAAAAGAGCCTTTCTAGTCAAATTTTTATAAATGTGTAACAATAATATAAATGGTTTTGTGAAGTTTCACTAAAAAAAAGAAGAACAATTTATGTGGCTTTTTTGACTAAAAGGAGGCATATTACATTTTTTTATAGTTTATTGTCAAGTTGGTTTCCACCCAGTGCACATCCAGACAAGTACCCTCCTCCATGCCCATCACCCTCCTTCCCCCTTCCCCTCCCCCATCAGCCTTCAGTTTGTTCTCAGTATTCAAGAGTCTCTGGATGTTAGCGTTAAGGAGCAATGGGGGAAACGTACACTTCCCTCTATTGCCTTCTAGAAGTTTGAGAATGATAAAGGATCCTGATAATTGACAAACAAAAGAATCCAGAAGAACTGAGAAAGAAAACAAAGGTTTTAGGACATGAAAGAAGGACAAAGAAAGAAGGACATGAAAGAAATACAAAATAAAGTAACATGGAAAAAAGACGACTAAACACTAAGTACTACATCTGAGCAGAAAAAGGTAGGCTGAAAATAAGAAAAAAGTTCTTAATTTAGAGCTTCATTCTTAGAGACATAATGAACCTTATGAATTAATTAATATTAGGCTACATTTGTAGCAATTGACCAAATATACATTAATGTAAAATTCTGCACTAAAATATTACAAATAAGTATATGCACTTTCCCTTTCTTATTAAATAGAACTGGTGACATTTCAGGGGTATGACTAATATATTTCAGAGTAATTAGTGAAAGAAGCATAATAAACAATTATCCTTATTATATGACAGTCAATTTGATGTATAGTCACTCACTCATTAACATGCACATATATACAAATTAAAATCTTGACCTATTTGTATTATTGCATATATTCTGTAGAAAAGCCAAATTAACCAGAAATTATATTATAACAGAAAATAATTCTTCGAAATCTACAGATCCCTAAGTATCTTAATAAACACCAGTGTTAAAACTTCTTGACCATGCATAGGAAAAAAAAATGTTTATTGAACATACCGAAGAAGTCCAAGATAATAAGATTTGTCTAAAATTTGCCTCTGGGGACCTAAAAAAATGTTTTTTGATTATTAGTGTTCAGTTTGAAAGTACCACCAAAATAGTATAGCCAAAGCAAAACCACAACTACACTCCACAATTCTGAGAGTCCTTATTTATGCCCCAATAAATCTGATACTCAAGATGAATCATTGGGGCGCCTGGGTGGCTCAGTCGGTTGAGCGTCCGACTTCGGCTCAGGCCATAATCTCACGGTTCCTGGGTTCGAGTCCCACGTCAGGCTCTGTGTTGACAGCTCAGAGCCTGGAGCCTGATTCGGATTCCATGTCTCCCTCTCTCTCTGCCCCTCCCCCACTCATACCCTCTCTCTCCCTCTCTCAAAATAAAGACCCATAATAAAAAAAATTTAAAAAAAAAAAGATGAATCATTAAAATGGAAAAGACAACTGGGGTGCCAGGCTGGCTCAGTCAGTAAAGTATGTGACTTGTCACCTTAAAGGTCATGAATTTAAACTCCATGTTGAACATGGAACCTACTTTAAAAAAATACGGAAAAGAGAACTAATATCTTCACATCATAGCATAATGGAAACTGGAATAAAGATCACATAAATGGGACTAGAGGTAGGGCTATTAAGACAGTAAGTACACTCTACAGGTCAGGTTAACTGAATTTAAACTGGATCTAAGAAAGGCTTAGGGCACCAGGGTGGCTCAGTGGGTCAAGTGGCTGACTCTTGATTTCATCCCAGTTCATGACCTCATAGTTCATGAGGGGCACAGAGCCTGCTTGAGATTTGCTCTCTCTCACTCTCTCTCTGCCCCTCCCCTGCGATCTTTCACTGTCTCTCTCTCAAAATAAATATTTTTTTTAAAGTCTAGAAAGTCTAGAACAGGGTTATCCAAGAGAACCTTCGGCAACAATGGAAATATTCTACATCAACACTGCCCAATAAAGTAGCTACTTGAAATTACTGAACACTTGAAATGTGGCTGATGATACCAGAGAGCTGAATCTTTTATTTAATTTTAATTAACCTAAATTTAAATAGCTACATGTAGCTATTAACTATCATAATGCACAGTGAAGATGTAGACTGTGAATTTCTCAATGCAAGAGATTATCATTTTTCCTAATTTGTCTTAGAGACCCTTTTTTAGAAACATGATCTTATTTCAGTTGTTTCAGCAGGACTAAGAAAGCATTCCTAGGTTGAGTTAAATGTCCAAACCCTGAGAGAAAGACCTTGCAAAGTGGAAAAAGGAAGGATAGAGAGTAGTAACTGTGAGGTCTATGATCAGAAGGGGGAGAAAATGTGTAGAATGGGAAATGAAGGGGCACCTGGTTGGCTCAGTTGGTTTAGCATCCAACTTCAGCTCAGGTCATGATCTCATGATTCATGAGTTCAAGCCCCATGTCGGGCTCTATACTGATAGCTCAGAACCTGAAGCCTGCTCCACGTTCTGTGTCTCCCTCTCTCTCTGCTACTCCCCAGCTTGTGTTCTCTCTCTAAAAAAAATAAATAAACATTAAAAACAAAAAAAAGAAGAATGGGAAATGGGGCACTCACTAGAGCAGGTAAGAACAAATCACAGCATATAGTGATACATAATCAGATCAGATCAGAACTCTTTCATGGAAGACTGAAGTATATTGGTAGAAACTCTCTTAACTGATATTGGTTCTGTTTTAAAGGAACAATTAATATAGTATTAAATATTTGATAAATTATCTAGAGTTTTTAATAAGTAATACTAAACACATAAACATTTCTGTGAATATATTTTTAAAGACTAGACAATGATATAATTTTGACACTTTGTCACAGTACTGGTAATTATTAAGCAAGCATTTCTACATAATTGTGTTTTTTAGGTTTTTTTTTCAAGTTTATTTATTTTGAGAGAGAAAGAGGGAACCAGTGGGAGAGGGATAGAGAGAAATGGGGACAGAGGATCCAAAATGGGCTCTGCACTCAGAGCAGAGAGCGCTCAAACTCACAAACTGTGATATTATGTCCTGAGCTGAAGTCAGACACTAACCAACTGAGCCACCCAGGTGCCCCTAAATAATTTATTTTTAATATTTAGTGAGCTAAGTGGTACTATAATGAAGTAAAAAGTTTAAGTCTCCTAAAAGACATGACATACTATATTACAAAGGGTAGTATAATATCTTACAATTAATTTTGTCCCAGTAGAATACCTTCATCCTTGATAAATCATTTATCACAAACACAGAAAATAAAAAACTCATTATAAGGCACTTACCATGCATTGATTTGTATGGATCACAGACCAATTTTTGACATAAACATATATGACATACAGTGTACTATTACGCTTTTTTAAACATGTACACAGACCTAAAGAAAGATGCAGTAGCCTCGTTTCCTTACTTAAGAAGTTATATATTGTAATGGATTATTATTAGAAAAAGTAACATTTTTGGGGCGCCTGGGTGGCTCAGTCGGTTAAGCCTCCGGCTTCGGCTCAGGTCAGATCTCACGTTCGTGGGTTCGAGCCCCGCGTCAGGCTCTGTGCTGACAGCTAGCTCAGAGCCTGGAGCCTGCTTTCACTTCTGTGTCTCCTTCTCTCTCTGCCCCTCCCCCTCTCATGCTCTGTCTCTCTCTGTATCAAAAATAAATTTAAAAAAAATAAAATAAAATTATTTAAAAAAAAAAAAACAAAAGAAAAAGTAACATTTTGGACTCATTTTTCATGAATATATAAATACTTTAACAGTGTCATTTTGATACGGAAAGAATCAAAAAGTATTTCAGAATATGTCTATGTAGTACTAGAAATCTTATTTTCATTCCTCAGCTTTTCTTCAAATTATTTCAAATTTCTTCAGTTATAGAAAAGCTCCATGTTCAGAAAAATGAAGACCAGAGTTCACAATGTATTTTCACAGCACTTCTTTCATTTAACCCTCACCACAATTTTGTGAATCAAGGAATAAAAATGGAATAAAATGGCCTCTTTATAATTTTCAGTAATATGGTACTGTGATACTTTTTCTTTTAGTGTTTATTTTTGATAGAGCTCAAGTTAGGGAGGGGTTGAGGTTGGGGGGGGGGAGAGGATCTTAAGCAGGTTCCATGCTGGCAGCAGCAACCTGGATGTGGGGTTTGAACTTACAAATCCCGAGATCATGACCTGAGCCGAAGACGAAGATGGATGCTAAACCGAATGAGCCATCCAGTTGCCCCTAGTAATACGGTACTGTAACACTTCTACTACAAAATATACTCATCTTCTAAAAGAGATACCTTTCATTCCAGTTTTCATTCCACTCAAACCTTGCTGTGTTACAGGACGATCAGCAACCTTGATCTGAGAAGACAGAACTCCTCCTGTCCCTATGGGACCACCACGAGAGCCTGGTCTTGCAGTTCCAGGTGGCATCTAAATGAAAAACATGACTTCAGTAGTAGTAAACTAGAAAAACACTATACCTCTAGTACTGTTATGACAGCAAAGAGATTATTTTTAAAAATTAAAATTATACTTAATTTGTAAAATATTCCTATTTTTGAATTTCTAAAATATGAAAAATTAAATAAAATTCTTTCACATTTAAAATTCTATGAACATTAGATAGTACATTTCTTTAAAATTTAATAT
Organism: Mungos mungo; assembly: GCA_004023785.1. Lineage (NCBI taxonomy): Eukaryota > Metazoa > Chordata > Mammalia > Carnivora > Herpestidae > Mungos > Mungos mungo. Next base: position 27,965 of record PISW01008811.1, on the reverse strand, counting down.
TCTAGAGGAGTTAAGATGGCGGGGAAGTAGGCTTAGTGGGATTTCCCTTCCCTTCCCTAAAAGCCAGCAGTATTGAGGTCAGAACACTTGGAACACTCAGGAAATCAATCTGCGGAGTGACAGAAAAATCTCCACAGGTGGAGGGGGGGAGCTTGGTGGGAGAGAGGTGCATTATGTGAATTGGGGGAGATAAAACAGCATAGGCACAGATGGGAGGGAACCCCTTCTGAGGAGAGACAAAATGGAGAGAAACAGAGTCTGTGGTATTGTGTTAGTACAAGAGAAAAACCTCTCTGAACCATGGACTGGGGAAGGAAAAATACCGAGTGTCAGTTTCTACTTTGCAAACAGCCTTAGGAACTGAAGGTTAAAGATCGGAGTTTTCAAAAGTGTGCAAATTTCTCCTGATTGAAGTCACCACAGCCTCTGTACGCAGCGTGGCAGGGAGGGAGCTGGCCCCAGGGTGCAGCCGCAACCTCAGGGGTGCACTGAGAGAGAACAGTCTCCTTCCTTGAATACTGTGGGAAGAGGGTCTACTGCCCACCCCCCTCGAAAAAAGACCCTGCAGGTGCCAGCAGGGCTGAGTGGCGCTACATCAGAACAGAATCCAGAACAATTCACGTGGTGCAGGGTCCCTTAACACATCAGGTTTTGAATCTTAGCCAAACGCCTAGGAGGTCCGGGAGACTGTGGAAGACAGGCTGACCACCCGCGCTATTCTGTGAGGGCTGCCTGAACAGCATGGTTTGAGACACCAGGTCTGGGGAGAAGAGATTGGGACGTCGCCATTTTTCTCCCCATCATCAACAGTGGGGCTTGAGGTAACAAGACAGTTGCCCCCAGTGGAGGTGGGACCTGCTTACCCCAAACCCTGCCTCTCGTGTCTAGCAACTGCCTCTCTACAGGAATGAGAATGACACTGACTGAACCAGAGAGACCCTCCTCCAGACCACTGGTCCCAGATACCAACAGACAACTGTCTTGTAGTTTTGTCTGTTAGTCTGTTTCTTTTTTTCTCCTTTCTTCTCTTTTTTCTTTCTACCCTCTTCTTTTCTTTCCTTTGGAATCATGCTCATAGTCTTTGATTTTTGGTCAAACCTTCCTATATATTTTTTTTTTTCTTTCTCTGTTTTGTTTGTCTAATCAGGCATTTTTATTCTTCTTACACTTTTTATACAGCTCATGTCTCTCTCTGGATTAAGCCTTATAGTTTCTTTGATTCTCTATTTGGTCTTTTTTTTTAATCCCTTTCATTTTTCTCTTTGTATGGGATCAGGCTCCCCACCCTTTCCTTTTTTCCAGGGTTACTTCAACCAGCAAATCAAAGCACATCTGGTGGAAGGTCTAAACAATCCACCACCATGAGTAAGGAGGAGCTTTGCAGAAGATTAACCAGTGGGTAGAGCAGTCATAAGACTAATAGCCTGGCTTGAAAAAAGCATAGAAGACAGCAGAGAATCTGTTACTGCAGAGATCAAAGAACTGAATAAATGAGACGTAAAAATAAACTAGATATAGTGACAGTGAAGATGGAAGAAGCAGAAGAGAGAATAGGTGAAATAGAATATTAAATTACGGAAAATGATGAAGCTGAATAAAAGAGGGAAAAGAAATCACAAAACCACGAAGAGAGAATCAGAGACCTTAGAGAGTCAATGAATATCCATACCATACAAGTTCCAGAAAGAAAAGAGAGAAAGGGGCAGAAGGTTTATTTGAACAAATTAGACCTGAAAACTTCTCTAATCTGGGGAAGGAAACAGACACCAAGTCCAGGAGTCACAGAGAACTCCTTTCAGAATCAATAAAAACAGGTCAACACCATTACATATAGTGAAACTGGCAAAATGCAAAGTTAAAGAGAGAATACTGAAAGCAGCTAGGGACAAACAGGCATTAACCTACAAGGTTAGATACATAAGGGTAGTAGCAGACCTGTTCACTGAAACTTGGCAGGACAGAAGGGAGTGGCAGGAAATATTCAACGTGCCGAACAGGAAAAACATGCAGCCAAGAATCCTTTATCCAGCAAGGCTGTCTTTCAGAATAGAAGGAAAGATAAAGGCTTTTCCAGACAAACAAAAACTAAAGGTGTTCTTGACCACTAAACCAGCCCTGCAGGAGATCCTAAGGGGGACTCTGTAAGTGGAAAGCAATGAAGACTATAAAAGACCAGAGACACCACCACAAGCATGAAACCTACAAATAACACAATGACACTAAATCCTTATCTTTCAGTAATCACCCTAAATGTAAATGGATTAAATGCTCCAATCAAAAGATACGGGGGTGGGGGGTTGAGGGAGTGGGGTGTGTGTGTGTGTGTGTGTGTGTGTGTATCAGAATGGATAAAAAAATAAGATTCATCTATATGCTGCCTATAAGAGACTCATTTTAGACCTGAGGACACCTGCAGATTGAAAGTGAGGAGATTCATCTATCATGTTACTGGGCATCAAAAGAAAGCCAGAGTAACCATAGTTATATAAGACAAACTAGAATTTAAAACAAAGACTGTAACAAGAGATGAAGAAGGGCATTATATCATAATTAGGAGGTCTATCAATCAAGAAAAGCTACCAATTGTAAATGTTTATGTTCCCAATGTGAAAGCACCCAAATATATAAATCAATTAAACACAAACATAAATAAATGTGTAGATAATAATAACATGATTGTAGGGGACTTTAATACTCCACTTGCAGCAAAGGACAGATCATCTAGGAAAAAAATCAGTAAGAGAACAACGGCTTTGAATGACACATTGGAACAGATGGACTTAAAAGATATATTTAGAACTTTTCATCCCAAAGTACCAGAATACACATTCTTTTCAAGTACACATGGAACATTTTCCAAAACAGATTACATACTGGGTCACCAAACAGCCCTCAACAGATATAAAAAGTCGGAGATCATACCATGCATATTTTCAGATCACAACACTATGAAACTGGATATCAACCACAAGAAAAAATCTGGAAAGCCTTCCAAATACAGGGAGGTTAAAGGATATTCTACTAAAGAATGAAAAGATCAACCAGGAAATTAAAGAAATTAAAAAATATATGGAAGCAAATGAAAATGAAAAAAACGACATTCCTAACCCTTTGGGATGCAGCAAGGCAGTCCTAAGAGGAAAATATATTGCAATTTGGGCCTTTCTCAAGAATCAAGAAAAGTCCCAAATACACAATCTAAACTCATACCTAACGAACCTAGAAAGGCAGCAGCAAAGAAAGCCCAAAGCCAGCAGAAGAGAAAGAATAAAGATTAGAGCATAAATAAACAATATAGAATCCAAAAACACAGATCAATGAATCTAAGAGCTGGCTTTTTGAAAGAATAAACAAAATTGATAAACTCCCTGCCAGATTAATCAAAAAGAAAAGAAAGAGTAACCAAATAGATAAAATCATGAATGAAAGAGGAGAGATCACAACTAACACCACCGAAACACAAACAATTATTGGAGAATACAATGAAAAATTGTATGCCAACAAACTGGACAATCTGGAAGAAATGGAAAAATTCCTAGACACACACAAATTACCAAAAGTCAAACAGGAAGAAATAGAAAATTTGAACAGACCTATAACCAGAGAATAAATTGAATCAATTATCAAAAAATCTCCCAAAAATATGAGTCCTGGGTCAGATGGCTTCCCAGGGGAATTCTACCAGCCATGTAAAGCAGAGATAATACCTATTCTTCTCAACCTGTTCCAGAAAACAGAAATGGAAGGAAAATGTCTAAACTCATTCTATGAAGCCATCATTACCTTGATTCCCAAACCAGACAAGGACTCCATTTAAAAGGAAAATTATAGGCCAATATCCCTGATGAACATGGATGTAAAACTTCTCAACAAGATACTAGCAAATCAATTTCAACAGTATAGTATAAGAATTATTTATCATGATCAAGTGAGATTCATTCTTGGACCGACAGGCTAGTTTGATATTTATTTGCAAATCAATCAACATGATACATCACATTAACAGAAGAAAGGATAAGAACCATATGAGCCTATTAATAGATGCAGAAAAAGCATTTGACAAAATACAGCATCCTTTCTTAATAAAAACCCTCAGGAAAGTTGGGATAGAAGGAACATACCTTAACATTGTAAAAGCCATATATGAAAGGCCCGCAGCTAACATCATCCTCAATGGGGAAAACCTGAGAGCTTTCCCACTGAGATCAGGAGCACGACAGAGATGTCCATTCTTACCACTGCTGTTTAACATAATGCTGAAAGTCCTAGCCTCAGCAATCACACAACAAAATGAAATAAAAGGCATCCAAATTGGCAAAGAAATAAAACTTTCACTTTTCACAGATGACATGATACTTTACATGGAAAACCCAAAGACCATCAAAAAGTTGCTCAAGCTGATACATGAATTCAGCAAAGTTGCAGGATATAAAATCCATGTACAAAAATCGGTCACAATTCTATACACCAATAATGAAGCAATCGTAAGACATATCAAGGTATTGATCCCATTTACAACTGCATCAATAACCATAAAATACCTAGAAATAAACCTAACCAAAGAGGTAAAAGATCTGTATGCTGAAAATTTCACTAGAGAAAGATTATGAAAGAAATTGAAGAAGATACAAAGAAATGGAAAAACATTCCATGCACATGGATTGGCAGAACAAATATTGCTAAAATATTGATACTACCCACAGAAATTTACACATTCAATGAAATCACAATCAAAATAGCATCAGCATTCTTCACAGAGCTAAAACAAGCAATCCTAAAATTTGTATGGAACCACTAAAGACCTGGAAAAGCCAAAGTAATGTTGGAAAAGAAAACCAAATCGGGAGGCATCACAATCCCTGACTTTAACCTCTTCTATAAAGCTATAATCATCAAGACAGTATGGTATTGGCACAAAAACAGATATATAGACCAATGGAATAGAATAGAGAACTCAGAAATGGACCCAAAAATACATGGCCAACTAATCTTCAACAAAGCTTAGTTGAAAAGAGCATCCAATGGAAAAAAGACAGTCTCTTTAGCAAACGTGTGCTAGGAGAACTGGACTGCCAAATGCAGAAGAATGAAACTGAACCACTGTTTTACACCATACACAAGAGTAAATTCAAAATGGATGAAAGACCTAAATGTGAGACAGGAAATCATCAAAATCCTACAGGAGAAAATAGGCAGCAACCTCTTTGATCTCGGCTGCAGCAACTTCTTACTTGACATATCTCTGAAGGCAAGGGAAATAAAAGGAAAAATAAACTACTGGGACCTCATCAAGACAAAAAGCTTCTGCAGAACAAAGGAAATAATCAACAAAAGGTAACTGATGGAATCAGAGATTTGCAAATGACACATCAGATAAAGGGTTAGTACCAAAAATCTATAAAGAACTTAACCAAACTCAACACCTGAAAAAACAAATAATCCAGTTAAGAAATGGGCAGAAGACATGAATAGACACTTTCACAAAGAAGACTTCCAGATGGCCAACAGACATATGAACAAGTGCTCAACATCACTCATCATCAGGGACTACAAATCAAAACTGCATTGAGGTATTACCTCACACAGGTTAGAGTAGCCTAAATTAACAGCTCAGGAAACAGCAGATGTTGGTAAGGATGTGGAGAAAGAGGAACCCTCTTGCACTGTTGGTGAGAATGCAAATTGGTACAGACATTCTGGAAAACTCTGTGGATGTTCTTCAAAATATTAAAAATAGAATTACCCTATGACCCAGCAATTATACTACTAGGTATTTATCCAAAGGATACAGGAGTGCTGATTCAAAGGGGCACATGCTCCCCAATGTTTACAGCAGCATTAGCAACAATAGCCAAATTATGAAAAGAGCCCAAGTATCCATCAACTGATGAATGGATAAAGAACATGTGGTATATATCTATGCAGTGGAATACTACTCAGCAATTAAAAAGAATGAAATCTTGCCATTTGTAATGATGTGCATGGAGCCAGAATGTATTATGCTAAGTGAAATAAGTTAGTCAGAGAAAGATAAGTACCTATGATTTCTCTCATATGTAGAATTTGAGAAACTTAACAGATGACCATTGTGGAAGGAAAGGAAACATAAGATACAGAGAGAGAAGCAAACCATAAAAGACTCTTAAATGTAGAGAACAAACTGAGGATTGAAGGGGGTTGGGGAATGGAGGGTGGGGAAAATGGGTAATGGGCATTGAGGGGGCACTTGTTGGAATGAGCACTGGGTGTTGTATATAAATGATGAATCATGGGAATCTACTCCTGAAGCCAAGACAATGCTGTATGTTAGCTAATTTAAGAAAAAAAAAATTCTACATCAACTATAGAAAAATAAAGAGCAAAAAAAAAGTTTTTTTAAATTTTATGTGTAGACATTATAATACTTCAAAACTGGAAAGGAATTAAATGTCCACACCTTTGTCCCTATAGGAAATGGCTGAATAAGTTGCAGTATATTTTTAGAAAACAGTTTACAGAACAGTATTTATAATTCCTTTTGTAAAATAAAAAGTCTGAGAATTATATAAGAAACAGTTATAATGGCTATCTTCCTATGATAAAATATTATAGTTCATTTTTATGTTGTCATTTTTACAATTCAGTGTTCTCAGCATTATTACAGTAAGTTTATATTACCTTTAAAATCAGAAAAAAGTACAGAAATTTTCATTTTTAAATTGCAATTACATATAAATTCCATCACGAGATAGCCAAGTAAGTGTTAAAGGGCTGACATCATTCAGCAAGCATTCTTATTATTACTGTACATGATTCCCTACTTCAGGTCTGTAAAATCCAATCTAACATTAAACAATCTGAGGAAAGGACAAGACTGCCTTCTTGTCAGTTCATACAGCATAGACAGGTTGGAAAGGTAGGAGACAACCTAAGCTGTTTTCAAATATCCTCCTTTTGTTTATCTTCCATTCTTTGTTTCCTTTCTCCCCACTCTCTGTCACAGTAAAGTAGTAGATTAAATATATAATAGTCTTTTTAGATAAGGATTGTATATAACCATAGACTTTCATTTTGCTTCTCTTTAATTCTGTTAGCTGACAGCCTCTAATCTTGTCAGCTAACATAGTTCTTAAATGATTTTCAGAATTACTTGATAATTATATTGGGGGGCAACAGCAGTAACACATTTCAGAGAATATGTTGGACACAGGATCGCCATCAACCATAAATTCGAATGAAATGAGTTCAGCGTTATCTTGAGTGATCTTTGGAAGAGAACGCTACATCTCTTCCTGGGTAAACATTACCAAATGAAAATATAGAGAAATATAAATTAAAATTGCACATATTAGAAGGAACAAACATAGTATATATGGAAATATACTATTAAAAGTAATGGGCAAGATAAATAAAAATGTATGTAGTATTATAATTATTTTAGAAAATGTTAAAACCATATAATCTTACATGCATGTGTGTTAGTGTTTGTAAATGAACAGAAAAAAATCTGGAAGGATATACATCACGCTGCTGACAATAGCAGAGCCCAACGCAGGGCTTGAACTCACAAACTGTGCGATCATGACCTGAGCTGAAGTCGGATGCTTAACCAACTGAGCCACCCAGGTGCCCCTACCTAATTATTTCTAAAGTGGAGTTTCTCTTACTGATTTATAACACTCCATCTTACACTAAGCTATTAACATTTGCTAGTTTGTTTCCAGGTTGCTGTCACAACCAAAATAATTTTTTACTTATTATTTATATTTTTATATGAGAATAAGGTAGTTTTATTGTTGTTTTTTTATTGCTCTAGATGAATTCAGGAATAGTTTTACAATGATATCCCCTACTCTCCCCAAAAGGAATCTCACGTAATTTTTATTAAACATAGGGTTCATAATGTTTACAGAAAAAGCTCTTACCAGTTTATAAAGTTTGCTTTTTCATTTTACAATACAACTCTATTTATGACATATATGTTGTAAATATTTTTATCAGTTTGTCATTTTTCTTTTAACTTTTTTATGGTATTTTCAATTTTTAAATTTTCAAACATATAAATATAAAAATACTTTCCTTTTCAGTACTTGGTGTTTCTGTTTTACAAAGGCCTGGTCCACACCAAGTTTAGATGAAATACTTGACTGTATTTTCTTCTAGCACATTTATGATTTTAGTTTTTAAATATAAAGTTTCTAAAAATCTAGAATTTTATGTGAAAATGGGGTCAGTTTTTAAAAATAAATGGTTTACCCATTATTTGAATACACTATTGACTACTCCATGCTTTTCCAACTATTTTGAAATGTCATCTTAATCACTAATTAAATTTTTATATATGTCTGATTCTGTTTCTCTACTCCACTTCATTTGATTCAGGTACCAATAAACTACACTACTTAAATTATTGTTCCTTTAAAATAAATTGGAATTATCAGTGTGAGAAAGCATCTTCTCTCAATAATGTCTTTTGGGGCACCTGGGTAGCTTAGTCAGTTAAGCGTCCAACACTTGATTTCAGTTCAGGTCATGATCTTGCAGTTTATGAAATCAAGTCCCTATCTAGGGCTCCATGCTGACAGTATGGAGTCTGTTTGGGATTGTCTCTTCCTCTCTCTCTCTTTACTCCTCCCCCACTCATCTCTCTCTCTCTCTCTCTCTCAAAATAAATAAATTTTTTAAAATGTCTTTCAGACATTTTCAGACATTCTGGGGGGTATTTCCATATCCCCCCCAGAAAACTAAAAAAGCCGAACATGTATGATAGTATGCCGACAGAATAAAGAAAGAACAAAGAAGAATCTCTTATTATAAACAAGCTTTCCAACTTCTACTAGAACATATGCATGAGAATTAAATAGATTTGTTTGAAACTTACTCCAGTTGCCACTCGAATATTTCCTGATGGGGGTCGCATTCCAGAAGGAGGTCTTCCTGTCAACCCCATTCCACCTCGTGAAACAGGGCGAGCTGCTGAAGGTTTGTGATTACTGGCCATTGTTTGTTTACTTTAACAGCTATTTGGAAACAAGAAACAGTTCAATTCTCCTTTGATATCTTCTATAGCAACACACTGAAGATCCACATTGCTTTCCTTCGAACATTTAACCCACTATGACTTTTGTTGCAAACTGCCATTCCAGATACCACTACAAAGCTAAACCTGCTTCATTTTGTTCAAGTTTGAAATTAGTGTTCAATTTAGAGTGGAACAATTAAATCATTTCCCTATTTTGTCACCAAAATATAAGCCCCTCTAATTACTGTCTTGAGCTCTTCCCATACTCTACTAAAATTTCTCTTTTCTGACATATCCAGCACCTTTCTTCTCTAATTTTTCCCCTGTGGGAAAAAAAACAACAACTATGATTCACTCCTTTATATTTTCAATTCTGTTATCAAATCCTTCATTTTACTCTTTGCCTTGCCAGAATCCCAACTCGCCCCCAAAACTCTTTCAGTGAAGGCTGTTTTAGCTTCTCAATCCACAATTCCAAAGCAGAGAAGTGCACAGCATTCCTCTTACTCCCCAGTGTCACTTTTAAAACATCAGTCTTCCAAATCTTCCGTTGAGGACCAAGGAATGCAACCTTATGTTTTGGATATTTCCTAGTTGCTTTTATCTAGGACCTCCGAGTGTCTCCCCCTAACTTTATTAAAGTCTTTTACACTTGGTTCAGTCTCTCTACTCCAGTCCCACCAATGTCCCTGTTGACTTCTACAGGGATACTGGATTCAACATCTAACACTGTAGGTCACACAGTTCCCTGAATTCTGATAACCATCTCAACTCCATTTCAGTCATACAAAGCTGTAGTTAGACCTGGAGCTTGTCATCATTTGGAATTGTTTCACCTCCATATAACTGAAATGCCTCGTTATCTGACCTTAATCTCCTTTTTTTTTTTTTACCCATTTTATCTTTATTCTCACTACATCTCCCTTTAAACCAGCTCCTTCATTCATTCATTCTCTCCCAGTTTACCAGCCCCAACTTTTACTCATCAGAACATATTATTTAAAGTTTTGGCTGATGATCTAGAATAGCACTTTTCAGATTATCGGTCATGACCCGTTAGTGGGTTGTGAAAACAATTTGGTAGATTATGCCCAATATGCTTCAAACATGAAATAAAAAAATGTAAGAGGGGCGCCTGGGTAGCTCAGTCGGTTAAGCCTCCGACTTCCGGCTCAGGCCATCATCTCATGGTTCATGATCTCAGGTTCTTGAGTTCCACCCCCACATCAGGCTCTGTGCGGACAGGTCAGAGCCTGGAGACTGCTTCAGGTTCTGTGTCTCCCTCTCTCTCTGCCCTTCCCCCGCTCACACTTTGTCCCTCTCAAACATAAAACATTTTTAAATGTTTTATAAAGAATAGAATTTTCACCTGTCTCTACCACTACTTTACTATCTTGGAGAAAGCTTAGCATTAGATCAGTCCGGGGGGCGGGGGCAAAATAAAAAGAACGGTCCTAACAGACCCGTCACTAAAACAGAAAGGGAGCCCGGGCTTTGGTTCCAGAAAAAGATACAAACTTTAGTTCTAACAATTATTAGCTCTACAATCCCCTCTGGATGTGGTTCCTCACCTCTAAGACCCAAGTGTGGCCATGGGCCTGCAGGACTGCTGTGAAGATTACGGATACTATATAAAAAACCCATGGGCCTGTTAACTATTACTACCATTAACCTCACCAAAACGGCCATTTTAACATATACGAACAAGTGGAAAGTTGCTAATATAACACATAAATCTATTGCTTCGAGTAAAATCCCTCAGCCCACAGTGAATTTTCTTTGAGGCTCTCGAATCCTTCCCTCCGGGCCTTGGCAGGTTTCCTCAGGGGACTGACTGTCTGAGGGGGTATCTCCACAAGCTTTGCCGGACTAGAGTCCGACTTTCCTGGCCTAGCGACGGGTTGAAGAGAACGGCTAAGAGCCAAAAAAGTTCGGATTTGTTTTTGCTGGGAGCTGATCTCTTCTCCATGGTAAGAAAAGCGGTTCCGAAAGGGCTGAGAGAGGGATAGATGGGACCTGGGATTTCTCACCTCCCGCGGCGTGTCAGGAGGAAAGTTGTAGCGGTGAGGGTAGCTCGAACTGGTTTCCGAGGCCACCACCCCGGCGGAGCCGTCCAGTTGTCCCTAGCACCCGTTAGCTCACTTCGCGACTGCCCGCTCCCCCTCGCGCAGCTTTCCTGGGTTCTCAGAACTAACCACTAGCGGCCACGCGCCGCTCCGTATCCCAGCAACGGGGGCGGGGCGAAGAGAGGGCCCTCCTCCTGATTGGCCAATCTTCGGCTTCAGCCCCTGGTAACACCAAATGGAAGGAGGGTAAACTACTCTCGCGATATTGGAGACCTAATTTTTGTTGTCGGGACACCTCAATCGTTTTCTGGTCGAAACAGAAAAACAGCGTCTTGGCTAGGAAAGAACGTTTTATCTGAAAACCTTAGTATTTATAATCAAACCAACCTTTCTGATTGTGTGCCTGACCTGTATTTATTTCTAGCAAGTTTTATTATATAGCTATGTCACCTCATATGTGACGTATGTGTTATCATGTAATAGACTTTAAAAAAAAATCTTTTAAGTTACTAGTGGTAGGCAGCGTTACGCATTCTTTTTACTTCTTGTTAAGGGCTATAGTCCTTCCTGTTAGGTCTGAGCAACGTACACAGTACATTATAGACGCGTTTCTGGTGACATCTACTCATTTCGTTCGAGGCTTCCAATCTTTAAACTTCCTTTCAGACTTCTTTTAATCCAGGTTTGTGAAGGATGAATTAAGTTGGCAGTTGTCTTAAAATAACTATTTTAGAATCAGTGTTTAAAGAAAACATAATGTAAGAAAAAAACTACTTCGTCTTAAATCCCACATCTCTAATAAAGTAACTTGCAGTTTTCTTCCAGTCTTCCTGTAGAGAGAGCTTAAATGTGATTGCAACTATAATCATAATGTACGTACGCATTGGACTTTCAACGTTTCACATTATTTCCAACTTGCATATATTATTTATATCCAGATTTATTTTCTAATGTGCCTGCCTTCAGGTAATTTAAAATGAATGAAATAAGAGAAAATGAAAAATATCATGTGGCCGAATTATCACTTCAAGTGCGTAAAATATTTTTATGTAATTCTCCCATTTGAGCCCAACGTATTTGTAGTGTCCTTTAGTAACTACACATGAGGAATCTACATAACAAATTTTACTAACTGGCCTTTATTTACTATTAGTTCCCTATATATTTACCTCTTCATAATTTGCCGCTCCTAAAGACTTAAGGTACTTTTCTTCAGTAAACACTATTCCTTTATTAAGCTGTTCTCTAAGCCCAGACTCTAGTCACTTAAGTACTCATTTTTGAGTTTCTTCCTTGGATATATGAGATATGTATGTTAATAAATTTTTCTCTTAACCTCTTTCGTTACAATGCCCCACGGAAAGCCTACAAGAGTAGGAAAAAAAAAAAGAGTATTTCCTTCCTTGTAACACTGCCCTTGTACAATGCCCAGTAACTCCGTACACAGAATTGTCTGAATCAACTGACATTATGGAGATTTCTCCGAGTGCCTTCAGACACCTGGAAGAAGGACTCAGCATGTGTCACTTGTATGCAGATATGACAGTTGAGATAAATGTTCTAAATCTGAGAATTGCTTAACACAAAATATTTTAATTCTTCAGAGTACAAAGAACCCAGCTTAGAGTTCACAGGATGTAAGGCAAACTCTGTTTACAATTTGGTCCCAGACTCTGTCGTTTTAATTAAATAACAATATTTAACTTTCAAAAAGTCTCAGAAGACTCCAGAGAAGTTCTGGAGAAATCCGGGAAGGATTGCCCTGACAAAACGTTCAAAGCAATTTCTCTCAACCACAAGGGAGCGCGCAGCCCCTGAAATCAAGATATGAAATATCCGGATTCGGCGCGCCTGCGGTTCACGCCCCAGTGCGCATGGCATTGTGGGATTTGTAGTCCCAGCGCTCATCTCTTATTACAATAAACAGTTCAGCCAGGACTCGCCAAGAACGTGAACTTGAAAAAGATCCGGATTGGGGCGATCGGCGCATCGGCGAGGCATTGTTATCTCTTCGGCGGACGGTCCAGGGCGCGGGAAGGAAGCGAGTTTCAGCTCGGCATTGCCCTCAGCAGTCGGGACGCACGTACTTTGCGTCACGGCGGGCTGAGACAGATGATGAATTCCGGTGTGCGTAACAGGGTTGCTGTGTCACCCGGCCCACTCGGCGTTTCCCTTCCCCGTCGCCCTTCCGCACCGGCTCTAGGGCTCTTCCGGTCCTCAGACGCCCCTCACCTGCAGGCCCCTCGCCCGCCGCGCCCCGGCGCTCTCACGGCCTCTTCTGCCAACTGATCTCGCGCGGTGCCTGGGCCGCGGGTGCCGGACCGACAAGGGCCATGGCGAGCGGTGCCGCCAGGTACCGGCTGAGCTGCTCGCTCCCAGGCCACGAGCTGGATGTGCGGGGCCTGGTGTGCAGCCTCTACCCGCCAGGGGCCTTTGTGTCCGTGTCCCGAGACCGCACCACCCGCCTCTGGGTCCCAGACAGGTGAGCGCTGCGACTCCGGCTGCCCCACCTGTCTCCACCACCCACCCCTAGCTGTGCTGCAAGCTTCCTACTGCTGGTGGGAAGAGAGGGCCCCTCCCCTGCTGTGTACTGTACTCTTCCCGGCCTTGCCTCCGGTCCGCGCTCTGCCCCAGTTCTGAGATCACTGGCACTCTGGACACACAGTGTTAAGAAACCTGTGAGATTTAGATGGAAAGAGCACCGTATATTCTTGTACTAGTTTGACTACTAACGAGTCGGTGACCTTGCACGAAGCTCTTATCTTTTGGGCGATGATTTGCCATGTTTCTTTCAGATTTGAAAATTTATTGATGCCAGGTGCACCTTCTCAACTAAGGCATTGTGAAAACATCTGACGTGTAATTGAATTAAATCCTCTTCTTTCCCTGGAATTTGCTCTGTAGTCTTCCCTCAAATTTAATTTTTGAAAATGCATTGCCAAAAGTTGCATTGGCACCTCTCCACTTATCCAAATAAGTTTCTTAGTCTGGGATCTGTGGTGGGCCTGGATGGAGGGGTAGAAAGTTTTCACATGTTTTATGGATGTATGAGGATGTGCTGTTTTCCTAAAAGAAAGTCCATTGCCTTCAAAAGGTTGTCCCGCCAACCAAAAAGAGAAATTAAGGAACAGAAGGTTAAGCTCCAGTCTAAATCAAGTTCAAGGAGTCAGTCATGCTTTGGCTGGTTGTAACAGGAAATTTATGGCCTGGAAGACAGATTTGAGTTCAGAAAGAGAAAATTTGAGGTGATTTACTTTGTTATGTAGTATTTGTGTAACAATGCATAAATTCAGATGCTAACTATTGGTTGAGTGCCTCCTATTTGTTTAGATCCTGAAGAAGAGTAAAACGACAAAGTTCCTTTTTTATGGAGCTTTCTTATAGTCTGGGAGGGCTGATGGATCAGAAAAAAAGAAGTAAAAAATTGCTCTTTAACATGCGTACTGTGGACAAAAAAAAACAGGTATAGAGTTGAATGAAGAGGTGTTAAAGAAGGAAGCCTCTGAGGAGGGTTTCAGTTTTGTTTTGTTTATTAAAACTGACACCAAGATGGACTTGGTCATGGGAGCAAGGAGTGGGAAGAGTTGAATTGAAAGAACTCTGTAGATGGTAGGAGGATCAAGCACAGAGACCCTAGATTAAGAAAAAGGCAAGTCCCTGTGTGTGGGAGGGAATGACCTGTGAGGGCAGGAGCATAAGGTTGGCTGGAGCCCGAGGCTATGGTAAGAGTGCTTCTAGAAAGAGTGTTAAGTAGAAGCCTTCAATGAGTTTCAAGCAGGGAGCAGTATGATTTGATTGACCTGTTGAGAAGTACTGCTAGGTCCTGGTGGAGGTTAGATGGCAAAGGGATAAATATGGAAGTAGATCTGTTTGGAGTGCAGCCAGTACGTGATGGTAGACAGACTGGAAATATTGTAGAGCAAACTCCTGTATTGAATTGGATGAGATGATCTCTGAAAGTCTCTTTTAACTCTGAGATTCTGTGATATTCTGAATCACTTAGTAACACTAATACATAAATTTGTGTATCTGAATGTAATTACTGATTAATCTTGGATCTTTAAAATTGAGTTCAGTAGAAGCACATACCTAGTAAGATATAAACATTGCAGTAAGAAGTAACTAAAGGATGCCTACTGTAATAGTTGAGTCCTGTCATTAAACTTTACATATTTTGTAGGACTGGGCTAGGTCCTGGAGTTTTTGCATTTATCAGGAACTTCAGGAATTTGATGCTGAAGTCATCCATTTTAAAAGTGTTGTGGGTTTTTTTTCTTCTTCAGTTATGTTTTTGGTTTTGTTTTCAAAATCATTCATGAATTTCTTCAGCTAACACTGATTGAGAGCCTGCATTGTGTCACACGAAGGAGTAGATAGTGGGTAATTATGAGATAAGACTGTTTTACCTCTCATTTCCAACTGTTCAGTGTGGGCCATTTTATAGTCCCTGGGTGATGAATCTCTTCTACATCCAAACTAAAGTGTCTAACATACCCTTAGTGTTATAAAAGTGTCCTCAAGGCTGACATCCGACAATTTGTATTTCATGGTATATTAATAAAGTTAATGATGCACTGTAAATGTTTGTAGCCAGATAGTAAATGAAAATTGTTTTCCCGTTCTGGGAAACAGATCCAGAGTTCTGGATCAAGGTAGTTAGTGTACAGATGGATTGGGAATAATGGAATTTAATTTAGTTTTAAGGAAGCAAAATCGTTCTCCTTCCAAGATGCATTAAACCAGATACCTTGTCTTTCACAAAAGTCTATTGAAAACCCAGAAGTTCTCTGGGCCTTCTGAAGACCTTTCAGAATGGAGACATTATTATTTTTTTTTATTATACATTGAACGGAAGCAGCCAGCATGTGATTGTTCCAGACTGCTTCAGGCCTCCATAAGCCCACTTCAGATTACACTGGATTTGTCATGTGTCATGGACTATTGCTTTACCTTTTGAAAACTACTCATATTTGAAAGACGCAACTTCACATTTAACATGGTGTGTTAACTCTTCCCTGACCAGGCCAAGGGTGAAATGACTTCTCCCTCCTATAAACAGTCAGTACTTTGTGTCCAAAGTCAATAGGTCCATGGAATTTATTAAGAAATCAGAGCCATTCCCTTCCCAACCCCATTTCCCATTCTTGGAGTTAAAACTTTATGTGTTTTAACGGTTTATTTTTGTATTTTACTTCCATGTGTATGTATAAAGTGCTTTATTGCTATTTTTATTTTGTAAATATTTTAGGCATTTTCTATTCTTGCTATGGAATATTGGACTTCAGCTCTCCCCCTGCTATCTTCCACCACTTATGCATCTTTCCTATGCTCCGCCCCTTATAATTAGATGAAATCAGTATAGTTTTTAACTTTTGTTTACTTTGAGAGTGAGAGCACGTGCACACATGCATGGGAAGGAGAGGAACAGAGAGAGAATCCCAAGCAGGCTCCATGCCTTTTGTGGGACTTGAACTCACTGAATCACAAGATTGTGACCTGAGCTGAAACCAAGAGTCGGCTACTTAACTGATTGAGCCTCCCAGGAGCCCCAAAACGAAATCAGTGTTTTATGACTGCACAAAGTCTGTTTACACTGAACTGTGGAATAAACTATGATAACTTTTCCTCAACAATTTTATGATCTCCCTGCAGCTAATAAGTGCCCTGTTTGGGGCTGTCATTTGCTTCATTTTTTATGTATTTCTCACTAATTCAACTTCATATCCTTTGCTAGTTGTCTAAATCTCTTCTCAAGAACTTTAGACATCTTCCTGGCAGTGAGGACTTTCTGACCTGGTCTGTCTACCCCTGGTGCACACAGATCCTGAGATCTCCCTTCATGTGCCTCCACAGTTTCCTCTTTTGGGCCTCTTGTGTTGGATTTCTGTTATCTGTATCTGTTTACTTTCTTAGTTTTCTTCCTTGATACCTTTGTGGAGCATATCCAAGAGCTTCCTGAAATATAGTACACTGATGATAAATGTATTAAGATGGTGAAAGTCTGAAAATGATTTTATTCTGCCTTGCTACTTGAATAATAATTTGAGTGTTTGTAGCACTGTAATTCCCAAATAATTTTGCTTCAAAATTAAGAAGCCATTGCTCCATTGTATTCTAGCCTCTAATGTGTATTTTGTTTAATGTTTACTTTTTTTTATTTGAGAGAGAGAGAACACAAGCAGGTGAGAGGGAGGGGCAGAGGGAGAGAGAGAGAATAGCAAGCAGGAGCGGCCCCTATCCCCCCACTGCCCCAGCACAGGGCTCTAGCCACAACCCTGGGATCATGACCTGAGTCACACACTCAACTGACTGAGCAACCCAGGCTCCCCAGCCTCTGGTGTTAAATTTGAGAAGTCTGAAGTCATTCTGTTTCTCGAGCTATTATTTTTTTCTCTCTGGAAGGCAGTCTATATTTAGGTACCCCTAAAAGCACATTTAAAAAGGGAACACAACAAAATAAAGTGGACAAGTTAAAAATACCTACTACCAAACACCTTCCTTTGAAGATTTTTCAGATGATTCAGCTTCCAACTGATTCTGAAGATTTTTCAGTAGTCTTCCTTATTCTAATTCCACCTTTTTTGGTCCCCATTTCTAGAGGTACATAGTGCTACTAATATTCTTCACCATTTTAGGCATTCATTGGTAGATTGGCCCTCTACTTTCCCTGATTTAGAACACAGTTTTCTCAGGGTGCTTGGATGGCTCAGTTGGTTAAATGTCTGACTCTTGGTTTCAGCTCAGGTCATATCTCTGGGTTGGTGAGTTCAAGCCCTGTCAGTGCTGACAGCACAGAACCTGCTTAGGATTCCCTATCTCTCTCTCTGCCACTCCACTGCTTGTGCATTCTTTCTGTCAAAATAAGTAACATTAAAAAATAAAGAACTCAGTTGTCTCAGGTATCCAATGGCCTTTATTACTTTTCAATCAGTTTTCAGTATTCAAAGTTGTATTCCTGTTTTTCTTCTTATTCTTCCTGGCCTTGTAGGTTTATGCCTTTCTTTGAAATGTGTGTGTATGTGTGTTTATCTGGGAGTCTTATCTCTTTGTGTGCACTTGTCCCGTCTCCTTCTACTACACTGCAAACGTTTTGATTTAGCTTGAATTGGGTATATAATTCTTTATATTCCTCTCAGCAGTTAACTGCCTTCCACATAGTATGTTGTAATCTGTTGTTTGACTTATTATGTAAGGCAATAATGCTGAGTGATGTGTGTAACAAATTGATAATCTCTCTAAATCCAAGGCAGCTACTAGTATGCTGTCTCCCTACAGCAATCATTTATATATATCCCTATATTCCTTTAGCTTGCATATTGAGAATGATTGATAGTCTAGTGATTTAGATACATACACTATACTAATGCGTACTAGTTAGTTTTCATAGTGTGAAAATATCCTCACTGTGTTTGAGGCTTATTGATAGTGTACTTCATTATCCCAATTGCATGAATGTTTTACTTCACCAGGGATTTCTGAGGGTAACAGTCACAGATGAATAGAAATGAAGATGGAGTATGAGAAAAAGCCACTTACAATTCTTGTTTCCCTCCCTTACCTTCCCTGTCCTTTCTGTTAATTAACATACTCTTATCAATGAAAAGCTAATTAAACTTTTTCTAATCTGATGTGAACCTCAATAGTAGCTAATAAATTAGATATTTAATATTTAACTTAAAATAGTAGATTCTTGGGGCACTTGGCCGGATCAGTCAGGAGAGCATGCAACTCTTGATCTTACAGTTGTGAGTTTGAGCCCCACATTGGGTGTAGAAATTACTTAAAGACAAAACAAAACAAATTGAATAGATTCTTATAGTAGTAGGTACCCTAAAGTAAAACCTATACACTAAAAGAAAAGGAGTACTTTGACAACTCAAGTCCTGTGCTAAATCAGGGGACAAATGTGTATCTTATTCATTACAATGTCTTTCCAGTCCTAACAGAGGTTTTACAGAAATGCACTGTATGAGTGGCCACTCCAATTTTGTATCTTGTGTATGCATCATACCTTCAAGTGATATGTACCCTCATGGACTAATCGCCACTGGAGGAAATGACCACAATATTTGTATTTTCTCACTGGAAAGTCCAGCACCACTTTATATACTAAAAGGTCACAAAAATACTGGTGAGTATAATGCTTTCATTTTTTTTCTATTTGAAGAAGTTTCATCCTTTTGAAAATAAAATTCACATATCGGTATTCCATATTGTTTATATGTTTTACCTATGACTATGGCTTGATCTTGAAAATCTTTTTGAATCATCATTGTTCTATAAATTCTACTACAGATTTAGTGTTGTCATCAGTAAAGCATCAGTAAAGGTTGACATGTTTATGTAAACGATATGGTGTTCAGTTATAAAAGGAAGAGCTATATAGTTTTAATACACCTTGTGGTTTTGGTTTACAACTATTTTGTGCCAGGAATTAATTTGCTTGGAAAGACTAAGAGTATTTCTTCATCTTATGATTGTTTTACTGTATTTATGCAGTAAATTGAAGACCCAGAACAAATGTGTTTAGGATCTTGGTATCATAACTGAAGAGTATTTAATACTTTTGATATTGTTTTCTATGGTTTATGTATATTTCTGATTGTCTAATATTCCTGGATTTGTAAGTGGCTCTTTCTTATAAAATATGCTTAAAATATACTTAATCAGTATAGTATGTATACTTATTTTTTTATGTATCTGGATCTATAAGCAAATAGTATGGCCCATAAACACTTGAAACTTATTTCCTTTAAAAATTTTTGTAAAATGTATTGTGTATACATTTGTGAAATCTTTAATACTGAGTGATACGGACTTTTTAACTTTATTAAGTCTTGAAATGTATACGAGAGTAAAGACACAATATTTTATGAGTTATATATAAAAGAATGACAGTCTTTTCCATCCATGTATGTACATAGTTTCAAGGATTATCAACACATGGCCTATCTTCTTTCATCTCCCCCCTCTTCTACAACATTATTTTAAAATAAATTTCCAATATACTGTTTCATTTTTAAATACTTTAATATGTAACTCTAAACCAGGGTTTGGCAAAGTTTCTCTGTAAAGGGCCAGATAGTGACTATTTTAGGCTTTGCAGCCCATATGCTCACTTTTACATCTATTCAGCTCAGCCATTGTGTACACAAGTAGCCATTAACAAACAAAAATGATGAATGAACATATCTGTATCTCAATAAACAGCTATTTATAGACACTGAAATTTGAATGTCACAATTTTCACATGTCAGGAAATATCTTTTAATTTTTTTTCTCTCAATTACTTAAAGATGTAAAAACAATTCTTAGTTTGTGCAGTATACAGAAACAGGTGGCCCACAGGCTATAGTTTGCTGATCCTTCTTAAAAATAAGGATTATTATTTTTCTAATCATTATACCTAAAACAACACAAAACCTAATTGTTTATTATCAAATATCCAATGAAGTTTCAAATTATACCCAGTTGTCTCATAAATTTTATTTACAGTTTATTTGAATTGTGACCCAGCTAAGGGCCATATGTCTTTCAATCTATGAGTTTCTTTCCCTTCCCCCACCCCATTCCTATTTGAAACCAGCTTATTTAACCTGTAGCATTTCCTACAACCTAAACTTTGCTGATTAAAGCCTAATTGTTTCCTTTAACACGTCCCTCAATCCCTTCATTAGGTGTTGTAACTTTTTTTTGTGTGCTTGAAGCAGCAATTATGAGGTCGTATTTCTCTTACCAATGGAGTATGTTCTCAAATGTTTTTTAGATTGTTGCCAAAATTATAAATGAAAAATGATGTTTTAGTATAAGGGAAATTTGTATTGTTATTATGGAGGGGGACGTCTTCATATATGAAAGGAATTTTTACCTTTTTTTTCCTGTGAACTATATTAAAAACTGCCCATTTAATATAGGGTTACTGGCCATTTTTGAAGCCCTTAATTAGAGTTATTAACCCTCTCATACAAATTACAAATTTTTTCCCATTTTGTTATCTTTTTTACTTTGCACATCTTTTTTTTTTTAATGCAGAAGTCAATTTTTATGTAATCATATTTGTCTTGATCTTTTAAGGTATTATATGATCTCATAAAAATATATGTAAAAATACTGCTTCAGTTTTGCAGTATATTTTTTTCACGTGATTCATTTTTACTTTACTATAAGGCAATCTTTTGTTAACTTTGTTAGTTTGCTTGGTGGTTTAGAGGCCAAATATCATGTGCCTTTTTTTTTTTTTTTTTGACATACCATACATACCATGTTAGTGAGTAGAGGTGAAAAAATTAATGATTGACATTGTTAGGTCATTTTTTGGTCAGCTTTCTAGACCAAGTTTTATTTTCTAAATACAGTAGTACTATTCTTTAGTTGATATTATATGTATAACACTTTGTAGTTACATTATAAATTGTGATTCTAAGTACTTTTATGTCACATTATTTGATATCTTAAGGCTTTTTTCCCCTACCTATTCAAAGCTAAATGCTTCCTTATGCTTATTAAAAGAGATTCATTTTTTTTATTCATTATTTCTGCCTGATCTTGAAAGAAATTTTAAGAAAGATATTTTCTGTGCTTTCTAAAATTATGTATTACACTGATGTGTATTATGTGAATTATGTGTTACACTGATCTCTGAGAGAATATCAAGAGTTCTCCCAATTACAACTATCAAGATGAATCATTTAGAAAAGAAAATTGAGGGGCGCCTGGGTGGCTCAGTTGGTTAAGCTTCCAACTTCACCTCAGGTCATGATCCCACAGTTCGTGGGTTCAAGCCCCGCGTCGGGCTCTGTGCTAACAGCTAGCTCAGAGCCTGGAGCCTTCTTCGGATTCTGTGTCTCCTTCTCTTTCTAACCCTCCCCTGCTCACGCTGTCTCTTTCTCTCTCAAAAATAAATAAAAACATTAAAAAAAAAAAAGAAAAGAAAATTGGAATTGGTAGCTAAATCTTTTTATGAAAGAACCTTCTGTTCTCAAAGATTTAAAAACTGCAACTTATTTTGTAAATTCAGCTTGATTCACTATTATCCATTAGGAAATATGGTATAAGTTTTTGGAGGTAAGTTATTATTTTCTGGAAAATAAGGTTATCTGAAAGAAAAAAGTTTTTAAAAATTCAACCAGATCCTGAAAACTTATGGTTTTCTGTTTTTAGACTTGTATGTGAATAGTAATATAAGGATCAAAAGTTGAATTTACTACCCTCTGAGCACTTGAGTTTAAAGGACAACTGATTGTAACATAAGCTTTAAACATAATTTTTTAAAAGTTTTTTTATTTTTGAGAGGGAGGGAGACAATGCAAGCACTGTCAGCACAGAGCCCAAAACGGGGCTCAAAGTCACCAACCATGCAATCATGACCTGAGCCAAAATCAGACGCTTAACTGACTGAGCCACCCAGGCGCCCCATGATACATAAACTTTAAGTTGATTTTTAAGAGTTTATAATAATTTGAAAAGCAACTTTTCATATGAATGGAAAAATTCACTTTGATTTCTATGTTCAAATACAGTAATCATATTTTTATTTGTATAGTAATCTCTTTGAGCCTTTGTCCCTATGACTAAGAATGGGTAATAGATCCACAGAAGATATATTCTAATTGCCAAAACTATTTCCTGACTATGTAATTTTTTTCATTTTAAAGATTAAAGTCATTTCATTTCTCTGAACTTTAGTTTCCTCACTTGTTAAATGGGAATAACAATAGCATTTAGTTCCTGGGGTTCTTGTGGAGTGTAACGCACTTTTTACAGTGTCGGGCATATAGCAAGAATGCTATATCTTCCTGTGGCTATTACTAAATAAAGATTTCTGCTGCTTTGCAGAAGCCCAACACCAACATCTGTTTGCAGCTTTATATTTTACATACTAATTTTCTTCTTTTGCCCTACTTTCTTTTCTACTTATTTTTAATTTTTATCTTATTCTAATGTATATATTTATAAAAGTCACTTAAAATTTTTTCTGCAACACAGTAGGTAACAAAATTTGGAGAGTGTATATTTATGTAAATATAATCTATGCATATATAATTTTTAATTTATATTCTTATCCAGGAAAAAATTTTCTTAAAGTTAATGACGCCTTTTTTTCCATTTTCATAATTTTCTGAGTAACGGTAGCTGATATTTTACAAGTGTTGCAGGAAGTCTTCTAAATGCCCATTATATTTTTTTTAATATTCTAACATATAATGAGTCAGAATAGGTTACGGTGTAGAAACAAACACTTCCCTGATCTCAGTGGTATCACACAAAAGTATGTCTCACTCACCGTATATATTCATCCCGGATTTGTGAGGGGAATCTGCTCATCAGTCTCTCGGGGACCTGGGCTAATGGGGGCTTTCTCTCTACCTGTGCTGCAGTGGTTGGTTTCAGTAGTGAAAGGGCAATGTGATTAATAATGCACTGACTCTTAAAAGCATATGCCTGAAAGTGTCAGCACCGTCCAGGCTGTTGATTAACGCGTGGATCATTGGCCGTGCTTACCATCATGCACTAAAAGGGCAAGCTGCCAACCGCAGTCTGCCTCTGGTTATCAGTTATTCAGCTTGTCCTCCCTCGTACAGGTGAAACATACCCACTTCTCTCTCAATGCCAGACAAGCCAAAATTCCCATGCACTTGCAGCCACAAGCCCAAAGTGAAGAATCTCTGGATAGCAGGTAGTATTTTAAACATCAGGGAGGTAATGCTCAGGTGTTCCAATATCAAGTCTAGATATAGTTCTTTTTCTTTTAAAAAAATTTTTTTTTACATTTATTTTATATTTGAGAGACAGAGAGACAGAGCACAAGTGGGGGAGGAACAGAGAGAGGGAGACACAGAATCCGAAGCAGGCCCCAGGCTCTGAGCTGCCTGTACAGAGCCCAATGCAGGGCTCGAACCCACAAACTGTGAGATCAGAGATGAAGTCGGATGCCCAACTGACTGAGCCATCCAGCCGCCCTGATATAGTTCCTCTTAAAGTCAGAGGTCTGTAGGTTAAAACTGCATCTTCTCTGTCATCCATTCAACCAGTATACAGTTGTGGAGCTGTAAGGTAATCAGAGCAAACTCTGCCATTCAGGAGAAGGAACAGTGCAGGACTGCAGTTCCTAATATGTATTCATTCCGACATCAAAATGGGTGGCTATTTCAAGGACCTGCCCACTTGGAGAGTGGAGACTGGAGAGATTTTTGTGCTCTGTTCCCTTTGGTGTCTAAAAGAGATTCCCCCATCCATTGTTCTTCATAGCTCCACTTTGGCCTTCTGGGGTACTCTTTTCTTTCTGTTACTCTCCTTGGGCACCTTGATGTATACCCTCCTTGGAGACTAAGCAACATTCTCAGCTCTCCTGCCTGCAGGAGTTGGGTTCACCGGGGTCATTTTTAAAAACTTTTTAAAACATTTTTATTTATTATTGAGAGACAGAACAGCATGAGCATGGGAGGGGCAGAGAGAAAGGGAGACACAGAACCTAAAGGAGGCTCCAGGCTCTGAGCTGTCAGCACAGAGCCCAACGTGGGGCTCAAACTCAACAAACCATAGATCATGACCTGTGCCAAAGTGCTTAACCGACTGAGGCACCCAGGCACCCCACAGGGATCATTTTAAGGCTTGAACAGTCACAGACTTTTTTTTTTTTAGTTCTTGGCAATGCACCTCTCCTGTTAGGCTTCTTACCTATTTGATTCCAGTCAGACCTCTGTGTCAGTAACCATACCCTCAACTGTAGCGTGGATTTGCTCTATTTCTCCCCCTCCTTTCCTCTTTTCCTAACTGCCTTACTAGATTTTACTACTGAAGTCTTGAGCCCATGAGACCTCAGTGGGAAAGCTGCACATTCAAATTCTTTTCCATGAGCCATTTGCCCAATTGAAGGCGTTTATTTTCATGGTGACAACCTAATTTTCTTTGCTTTGAATATACTTAGAACCCATTTAGACGGGGAGTCTGGGTGGCTCACCTGGTTGAGTGTCCAACTTCGGCTCAGGTTATGATCTCACACTTGTGGGTTTGAGCCCCACGTCGGGCCCTGTGCTGACAGCTCAGAGCCTGGAGCCTGCTTCAGATTCTGTGTCTCCCTCTCTCTTTGCTTCTCCCCTGCTCATGCTTTGTCTCTCTCTGTCTCTCAAAAATAAAACATTAAAAAAATTAAAAATAAGGAAATGCACAGACAGTGCATGCTAGTCATGTTTTTTATTTGTCCCTGTTGCATGACTGAGTTTCAGTTGTCTTTTGCTGCTCAAACACCTTCTCAGGTTCACATTTTATCATTTGGGGTTCAGAAGCAATTGGCTCTTCCAACCCTACAAATCCGTAACTTTCTGAACTCCATTCCTGCCTGAGAACCAGCCCGTTCTTTATCTCATTCCATTTTTTTTATCTCATTCCATTTTTTATTTTTTAATGTTTTTATTTATTTATTTATTTATTTATTTATTTATTTATTTATTTATTTATTTTGAGAGAGAGAAAGAGGATCCCAAGCAGGCTCCACTCTGTCAGCACAGAACCCGGCCTGGAGCTAAATCCCACAAACTGTGAGATCATGATCTGAGCCAAGATTATGAGTTGGATGCTTAACTGACTGAGCCACCAGGCGCCCCTCACTCCATTAGTTTAGTACTTAGTCAGATGTAGCTGATAGTAACCGACAGCTTATCGCTGAAGTACCATTTTCCAACCTCTTTCTTTAGAGCTGCAAGTTTATTATGTCTTCAGTTTTTGCCAGCAGCAGTTTTACAAAATGTTCTCACTGCATAAGGATTACCAAACTTCCATTTTCTGTTACAATGTCCTCCCCACCAGCTGCCCATTAAGCTAATGCCTTTAAAAATTTTTTGTTTTAGCAGTGTCTCTTTTGTGCTACTGGTTTCTGAATCAGGGAGGCTAGATGACATTGTGGTAACAGACGACTCCAGAATTTGAAGAGTTTACAATAAAAGTTTGCTTTACTTCTTATAGATCTAGTGCAGTGCAGCAGGGGGCTCTGCTCCTTATAATCACTCAGGGATCTGGGATGACAGAGGCTTCTTCACAACATGTACTTTCA
This sequence comes from Mungos mungo, assembly GCA_004023785.1. Taxonomy (NCBI): domain Eukaryota; kingdom Metazoa; phylum Chordata; class Mammalia; order Carnivora; family Herpestidae; genus Mungos; species Mungos mungo. The sequence continues at coordinate 1,849 of PISW01008811.1, read as the reverse complement.
CAGACTGTGGAGTAGTTGGGAGGGAACATGGCTTAACTGTGCACCTGCCCTTCAAGCTTCTCCGGGCAAAAGACATTTCATTCATTTTTCAAAGCCAGAACAAGTCATGTGGCTTGCCTAAAGCCAGAAGAACTGAGGAAGTTCAATATTACCATTTGTTTAGAAGATAAAGAGCAGAAAATATTTGATGAATATCCGTAGTTAGTTTTCTAGAGCAGAATTCTCCTCCCTCTTGCCTGGGCAGAGGGGAATGTATGCCTGTCTGCTGGTATTGTGGGAGAGAGGAACCACATAGGTACCACATTTCAGGATGTAGATTTTCCATTTATTTCCCTGTGTTTCATGGGGCATCTTATTCCACACCTTTATTTTGCCTGACTGCCTGAGTCTGCAAACTGCTTCAGTTCCTCCAGGGAATAAACCTCCCATTGCCTGCAGCTGGTGAGAATGTCCTCCTGACACTGGAGGCTGCTAGGAGAGACCTAGCATTTCAAGTTCTCTGCTTAGCCCCATTCTCCATCGAACTTAGTGGCTGGACATTGAGTCTGATAAGAGTTTCCTGGGGGGGAGTCACTCAATTCTACTCTCTCTCCGTGGTATTTAAATTATGACATCCTTCATTTTGCTATATCAGTTATGGCGTTTTTTGTATTTGTCCTTGTAGATTAATACCATTATAGCTTTACTGTGAACAATCTGCCATTTTTAATCAGAACTCTGTCTTTTTGGGGGTGCCTGGCTGCCTCAGTTCATTAAGCATTTGACTCTTGATATTAAGCTCAGGTCTTGATCTCATGGTTTGAGATTTCTAGCCCCACATTGGGCTCTGGGCTGGTGGTGCAGAGCCTACTTAGCATTCTATTTTTCCTCTCTGCCCCTCCCTTGATTGTGCGTGTATATGCCCGTGCTCGCTCACGCTCTCTCTCTCTTTCAAAATAAATAAGTTTAAAAAAAAAAGAACTCTGTCTTTTTTGTTTCTGTGTTTTTAAATAATTTTTCACTCATTAGGGGCACCTGGGTGGCTCAGTCGGTTAAGCCTCCGACTTCGGCTCAGGTCAGATCTCACGTTTGTGGGTTTGAGCCCCACGTCAGGCTCTGTGCTGACAGCTAGCTCAGAGCCTGAAGCCTGCTTCCGGTTCTGTGTCTCCTTCTCTCTCTGCCCCTCCTCCTCTCATGCTCTGTCTCTCTCTGTATCAAAAATAAATAAAACATTAAAAAATTTTTAAATAATTTTTCACTCATTTAATTTTTAGTTTGCATAATTTTACATTAAGATAATAAGACATTTAATTACCTATTCTGTTACTGTTGAACATTTAGCTGGACTATGGGGGGGGGTTCTTTGTCATTTTAACAATGTCTGTATATTGAGCATTTCAAAATCATTTACATTATCTTTATACGTAGTTTTTTTATAACCAGAAGGCATTGTGCAGCCCATTTGATGCCGCTCCCTCATTTTACAGATGAGGAGTCTGAGTTATCCCATAGTCAGACACTTCCTAAGTGGCACAACTAGGACTTGCACCCAGGCATTTTGGCTTAGAGTCCGTGCTCTTGACCATTGCACTTTGCATCTCCATGGAGTTAAGCCTTAACTGGCCAAGTTACTGTTAGTTCACAGTGTTTTTAAAATTGCAATGCATTAGGGGCTCGTGGGTGGCTCAGTTGGTTAAGCCTCCGACTTCGGCTCTGGTCCGATCTCACATTCGTGGGTTCGAGCCCCACATCAGGCTCTGTGCTGGCAGCTAGCTCAGAGTCTGGAGCCTGCTTCCAGTTCTGCGTCTCCTCTCTCTGCCCCTCCCCCTCTCATACTCTGTCTCTCTTTGTATCAAAAATAAATAAAACA
>PISW01008810.1:0-69092 GCA_004023785.1 Mungos mungo | reverse complement strand
CCTAGCTCCTGGGCTATGGCTCACTCAAGTCTCAGGTGCCTGACCACAACCTCCCCCAGAACGGCCCCCCACAGGGAAAATCAGAATGACAAAGAGATCGAGGGGGCCCGCTTCTGTCTCTTTGTGAACGTGTAGGAGTCAGTGTTCTCTGAAAAGAAACGTGTGTGTGTTGTGTGTTGTAGGTGTGGTGTGTGTGTGTGAGGTGCATGTGGGATGTGTGGTGTGTGCATGTACAGTGTGTGTGTGTACATATGTGTACACAGTGTGTGTGCACGTGGGATGTGTGAGATGTGGGTATACGTACAGTGTCTGTATGTGGGGTGTGCACGCGTGTGTGGTGTGTGATATCATGTGTGATAAAGTGTGTGGTGTGTGCGTGTATGTGCTGCCGGACAAAGCAGATAAATCAGAGAAGGAGGGAGTGAGGTTTCGAGATCTTCTGTTTCTCTCCCTGAAGCAAGAAAACAAGAGACGGTGACTTAGCGAGTTGTCGCCATGGATTAAACCGACTAGAATCAAAGCCTCCCGACACACACTCGGACACAGCACAGCCAGCAAGGCGGTGCCCGCCGGCTTCCGACGCGAGGAAGCGAAGACACAAAGCTTCAGTCTGGAACGTTCGGGCACCGACTCTCTGTGCTCTGAACCCTGCGGAGCCCCTCCCGGCAGCAAGCTGAAGGCCTGCTTTCCCCCGACCCGGGCTCAGGCCCCGGCCTTCGGTCACCACAACCGCCACCTGGCGCTGCTGGGCCTGTGGCACGTGTACCTGTCACTTTGGGACACACACGCCTTGGTTACGTGCCTATAAAAGACGAGAGACCAGTAAGGACTTTGGAACCATATGCATTTATTATTACGACTGCACAGAGGATATTTTTAATTTTAGTAGAATTACCTTGAATGGGAAGACCAACTGTAGGCATAATTTTTAAGGCAATACAGGATCTGATTTTCATACCCCATCTGGCGTATGACACTTCAAACCGGAGGAAGAAATGGACCTGAAAGCTACTGGTAAGGTGCGTGAAAATGCACCAAACTGCCAATCCTGCCAAATAAATGATCGATTTCTGGCTGTCATTTCAGAAATGCCTTTTCGGGGGGTAACTTCCCTGCGAGGCTTACACCACGCCATGTCTGCCATGCACCTCGCCGTCTTCCAGGGGACAATGCAATCAGCTATGACTGGCAAGGATTAGCCTTAGGAGTTAGAGTCCTGAACACCGAGACGCTGAGCTGGAGGCGAGGACTGAGGGATGGCTGGAAGGAACGGGGACAGACAGAAGGACGTGCTGGTGCGTATCCGACGGCACGCATACCTGCTTTCCACCGTGGCAGGCGGGGACGTGAGTGCAGGGCCGCCGCACGCCTGTCCCACATCTTCCACGTCTGCGGGCACCCACGTACGGCCACGCCAGCTGCCACCCCGGGCCCTGCCTGCAGCGGGGCCCTCACACCAGTATCTTCTCTGCTCCATCTTCCGGACCAGCTGCTCACCGTTCTCACCACCACGTTCCCGGCGGCTCTCTCTACCCCTTTTCTGGACCGAAGCAAAGGCTTCCCCTGCTCCTGGCCACCACCAGCCCCTGGTCCCCGCCTGCCCCACCCTCTCCTCTGCAGTTCTGTCGGATTCATCTGGTGTGGTGTCCCTCACGAAGGCTAAGCTCCCTCCTGCCCTTGGGACCCTCCACGGTCCAACCCCCTTCACCACTTCTCATCTCCGTATTCAGCCAAGTGGCAATCTCCGCTGTTCTCTGCTCGCGCTCAATCTGCTCCACCTGCCAAGCGTCCTCCCGCGGCCTGTCCAAAGCCTTCCCATCCATCGGGCTCCCCTGATGCTACCTTCTCCATCAACATCCCCCAGCTGCCAGCAGGAAGTGGTCCCTCCCTCCTGCATCCTCCACTATTTTCTTTTTAAAGAATTTCTTCAGGCACTTGACAGGCTCTACCCTGCTTCATCTCATCAGTCTGACCCCGGACGTCCTAAAGGGTGGCATGAAGCACCCTCCGTCCTCCACTCTCCATGGCACCCAGCGCCGGGCCTGGCGCAGTGCAGGTGCTTGAGAGAAACTGATAGAGTAAATCAATACACTTAAGCATTTTTTCTGAGCACCTAATACATAAGAGATACATTAATACCTTTACACCAAACATCATAGAGTAAATGGGTACCTGAATTTATTCGTCCATTCATTGTGTCTTTACTGAGCACGCATTTTGTAGACAGCAACTAGCTGGCTACAGAGATAAACAAAACACGACGCTTGCATCTCAGAGGAGGAGTAAATGCACACACACTACGCTTTAAACAAAGAAAGTCTAAGACAGCATGTGCGGTGTATTTTACTCTGTACAGACACCGATGGCTCCTTGTGGACAGAGACAGGGAGACCAGGACTTTGGCTCTGAGCCAGGTGGGCTAATCTGAGTTTGGGAAGGAGGAGACTGTCCCAGAGACTGAGGCTCCAGACACTGCCTTTCAGCCACACAATCACAGAGAGCCATGGCTCCGAGTCAGAGGCACAGGTCAGTCTGGTCCTGAGTCACCACAGCGCCATCTTGGACAAGTGCAAGTGCAGGACAGGAGCCGAAGAAACAGCCCGAATTGGGGCATCAGAGCCACTCCAGGGGAAAGGCTGAGCCAAAGGCACCAGCACAGCTTAATTATATAGTGGGTTGGAGAACAAGGTGCTTACAGATTAAACATCTTATTTCTAGAAAAAGGCCTAGTGGGTCTGTTACAGGAGGCCTGTGTAAGTATGAATGTACACATGAAATGAATGAGGAAAAGAAGAGTCTCCACAGTGGGATGGGGAGAGGACAGAACACCACACAGTTTGGTTTATAAATCTATTTTAAGACTATTTGTTATCTAATTCAAATAAGAATGGATTAGGGCAAGAAGAGGTGAGTGAAACCGTAAGGTTGACGAGTGAAAACCTTTGGAGACCCAAACACACTGACCGGCTTGCTTTCATTCTAGACACTGCTGACGGGCCCAGAGCCCAGCAGTGACCAGCATAAGAAGCCCCTACAGCTGCCAAGGAGAAGCCCAGGGTCCGCAGGGCGTGACAGGAGAGGAAGCTGACCAGGCACAGAGGGGCTAGCAGACAAAGATGGTGTAGAGCCTCGGTCCCCAGGAACTCACTGCTTAATAGGAGAGACAAAGCCCATAATTAAGCCCACAAACTGCCACGTGGCTCTTAAGAGCCATAAATAAAGCACCACAGAATCTCCAAGAAAAGAAAATTACTTTTAGTCTGGACACCAGGGAAATCTCTGCTGATCAGGGATTATGAGAGACAGACCTTCACAAGAGGGAGAGTTTCGCCTTGCACGACGGAGTGGCGGGTGTCCCCGGCAAGAAGCCGTGCGGAGGCGCGGGCAAAGGCACCCGAGAGCACGTGAGCGGAGAGAGGGGCAGGACAGCCCCTGCTGGAGGAAGTGTGGGGGCCAGAGGCACCGAGGCGGTTCTGGCCTTCGTTCCAGGTCAGTTTCCATCACGGAGTTACTCAAATGATCTAAAATAACAAACTATTCCTTCTCTAATCAGAAAATAATTAATTATTACAAAAAAACCAGAAAGTAGATTAGTGGTTGCCTCAGGCTGGGGGTGAACCGTAAGAGGACGTGAGGGACGGACCTTACTGGGGGCAGAAAATGTTTCCAGGCTGATTTACGGTCATGGCTACGCCACTTGGCAAAGTGACTACAATCACTGACTTGTATACTTGAAATAGGTGAAGTTTATGGGATGTGAAAAATACCTCAATAAAGCTATTTTTTAAAAAGAAATACACAGGGGCGCCTGGGTGGCTCAGTCAGTTAAGGGTCTGACTTCAGCTCAGGTCATGATCTCGCAGTTCGTGGGTTCAGGCTCTGCGTCAGGCTCTGTGCTGACAGCTCAGAGCCTGGAACCTGCTTCCGATTCTGTTTCTCACTGCCCCTCCCCCTCTCATGCTCTGTCTCTCTCTGTATCAAAAATAAATAAATAAAAAAAGTCACTGGGCAGACGTCCTACCTCCGGGCTGATGAACCCAAAAAAGGAACATGTCTTCCCAGGGCCCTCCTCCAAAATCCTTAATAGAGTCCAACTCTCTCTGGGGAGGGGAGGGGAGGAGAGGAGAGGAGAGAACGGAACGAAAGAAAAAATACAAAGGAAGAAAAACAAACTCTATCACATACTAGGTGTCTGTGCTACAGCCAAGACACGGGGCCCTCAGTTTACTGCTTTTGTTGTTCTGGTCAAACTAAGGGTGTGCTTTCATTTCTGGCCAGGGATCTGGGAGCGCAGGAAGCAGCTTACAGTGCTGAGGTCTTGCATTTCCCACTGTGTATGAGGTCTGTTAAGAGGTCAGTGCAAAGGTTTCTAGGAGCCCCAAGTATGCGTCAGTAGGTCTGTCCAGGGACTCCATCCCCTTGGAGAGGCTCTAGCCCTCCAGCCCTCTTCACTCAAAGCTCAGAGACTTTTACCCTGCAGACAAGCCTACGAGCCAAGCTGTCGTCAGCTCCAGCTCCCAGCGCTGCGGAGCAAGAAACCGTGGAGGCAGGCGCGGCAGCACCAAAACACCAGCAATTAGCAGGGGAAAGAGGGTCAGGGTGCCAAACTGTCGGAAATGGGAAGTGCACAGTCTGGCACCGATCGAGGGGCAGATGACCCGATATACCATGGACAGGACACTAGGGGAGCCCCTGCACCTCAGGGCAGCTCATTAGTTTGTGCCCCAAACAACGGTTAAGTCTTCCTCCCGAAAAGAGGCAACTACAATCAGTGTCCCTGTTACTTATAAGAAAGTAAGACATTTTAACATAGAAGACATTTTCAATAAGAGAAATTAAAGGAGAAGTCTGCGTCCACACAGGGGGTGGCGGCCCACGGCAGGAAGCTCCCTGTCCACTAGGCAATGACAGGAGCTGCATTCATGTGGGGCATCCACTGACGGGCAGCTGGCTGTGGAGGCCGGGAAGGTGGACCCTGCTTACCTGTTCCCCAAGCGGCAGGGGCAGGGCAGGACGACTCTCGGCCAGGCTCCGCCCACACCCCTCGGCCACTGCCAGCAGGCTACCACGTGCCCCAACAGAACCTCACTAGCTCGGCACTGCGCTGCTCTGATGCTTGATGACACCGATCACTTGTGTAAAATAAATTCGTGACTTCTGTGCATGGTGGTCAGTGCAATTCTCAAATTCCTCTTTTGATGCAAGAGAAGTGAAACGTCCTGGGCCCCAGGGCCACCCCCAGATCTCACGCTGGGACGCCCTCCTTCCCTGGGGAAGTCTGCAACCTCCGAGCATTGAGCTCACCACCCACTTCTCAGAAAGCGGACGCCAGGACTCTGCATCTGGGGATGACCTGTTGGCAGCCTGTCCTCCGATGCAGAGCCACCTCGGCACAGAAGTGGTCCCTGGCATCTCTCCCCAGGATTCTCACATCCATCTGTGAGGAGGAAAGAGAACCTAAGAAAACTGGGCTGAGTTTAGAACCAGCTTCCTTCCACACATGTTACATTTCTGGAGCTGCCTCGCTTCTCCCTCCCCCCTGCAGAACCAGAGAATATTCATCGGCTCTCTGAAGGTGAGAATCTCACCCACGAGCAACAAAATCTCACTTCATATTAAGTGGGCCTTTCTTTGGACATGTTCCAACTGCTTTATAAACATCCTTTCACGCCACAGAGCAGGTAGGCGGTAATTCTTCTTCCCGGACAAGGGGAGAACGGACAATCTCAGCCACCCAAAACTGAAATGTTTTTAAATGCCTGAGAAAAAGTGGTAAGAGGAAGGCTTTAAAAATAAGAGATAGGACAGATGTGACCAAAAATAGGAATAGGAACGGTATATGAAATACCAAAAAAGGAGAATTTCCCTGTAATCAGCTTAGTCTCAGCAATAGCTTCTTAGACGCAGCCGCTTGGCGCTCTGGTGGCCAGGCAGCTCCCCGTCGGCATCGGCCCCAAAAATCCGGCCTGGTGAAAGCTAATGCTAATTTTGGTACAAGAGACTTTGCCCCTCTCTCTGATCTTTGCCAGAAACAGGATCAACAACCTGAACTCCATAAAGTAAAAGCTGAAACTAAAGAGATGCGGTCTCAAAGCTCTGACCTATTAGCAGGACTGAAGTCAGCGTCTCAGGACACTGGGATGTCACTGTGTGCGGTTTAATTTGAGGAAATCCTTTCCCGCTTACTCCTTCCCTCCTGTCCCTCTCCGAGGCGGGCCTGGCTTCCCCCCTTGTGTTAGGATGAGGACACCGGGAACACCAGTCTGTCCCGTGGCCGCCGGGACTCCACCTGGCCTGTGCTTCCCTCTGTGCTCCCCGCGCTGCCACCCCTCCTGTTCTGTCCTCTCCCCTCCAGCACAGGTGACAAAAGCCTCAGCTTCCTTAAATGCTACTGTGGATACAGTATAGATTTGCAGTTGTGTTTGGTTTTTTTCTGGTTTGGGTTTTATTTGAGAGAGAGAGAGACAGAGACAGAGAGAATGAGACAGAGAATCCCAAGCAGGCTCTATGCCAGCAGCACAAAGCCTGACATGGGGCTCGAACCCACGAACCGTGAGGTCATGACCTGAGCTGAAATCAAGAGTTGGACACTTAGCTGACTGAGCCGCCCAGGAGCTCCTGGATTTGGAGTTTTAAGACCTGGATGTGAATCCCAACTCTGCCGCATGCTCACTAAGGGCCCGGTAAGTCACTTACCGAGTGTGTGCCCCAATCAGAGACACGGGGCCTCACCCAGCCGTCAGGAGGACTCGTTCCAGCAGGAACGAGTGTCCCCTTACCACCTCACGCCGGGGTGACTGCCCCATGGGTGCTCATTAACCATGGCCGTTGACAACTTACTGCGAACAGCGGAGTGGGGGGGCCTTGCCAGGATTCCCACAGAGGTCAAAGCCGTGGGGTGGCGGGCGAAGCAGTAGTGGCAAGGCCCGCGTCCTACCCGGCCTTCAGTTTTGCAGAAAATCCAGAAAAGAAGGGACGGTTTTGTCTAAGTGTACGGCTGCTCAGGTTGATAACTAAGGACAAGCTCACTTATTCGATTCCACCGTGTGCAGTAGAAGGCGGGCCCTTCCTCACCTGCAGGCACACGTGCAGGGGCTGTAACCCCCCCGCCCCGCACCCCCAGCCTCAGTTGTATAACCTACAGAGCAGGGGGAACACGGACTCGCTCAACGGGGCTGTTGTAAAGATGAAATCAGTTAAGGTGAATACAGCAATCAGCATATTCCACACACAAAACCGGGTAAGGCACTGTTCTTTCCATTTCCGAGCAGAGGAAAGCTGGTCTAGAGATGAGCTGAATGAAGACGAAAGAGTAGGTGCCTGGGGGCCGGGGAGGCCCCTGCTCGAGGCCCTGGTGGCGGTCCCTTTGCAGTCTTCCGGGATCCCTGTCACCGCTTCCCTCCTGCCTGGATCCTGCTTCCTGACTCACACATCTTCCTCTTTCTTGGCGTCCCTCTTCATTTTGCCAAAGCACATCCTTTAGTAGTTTCAGAGAAGTGACGTGCTGGCCCCACACTCTCTGAGCCTTGCCTGCCTGAAAATATCTAATTCTACCCCCATGCTCAGCTGCAGTAAATCCAGGTTAGAATCATGCTCCTCGGGATGTCAGCGGCCTTGCTCTGTGCCTTACAAATTCCAGTGTTCCTGCTGAGATGTCCCATACCACTGATTCTTTCTTTTAAAATGTTTGAGAGAGACAGAGAGAGAGCGAGCACATGAGAGGCAGAGAGAGAGAGAGGGAGAGAGAGAATCCCAAGCAGGCTCCTCACTGTCAGCACAGAGGGCTGAGCACCCGGGGCTCAAACTCCCAAAACCGTGAGCTCACGACCTGAGCCAAGATCCAGAGTCGGACACCCAGCTGACTGAGCCCCCAGGTGCCCAACACCACTGACGTGTTAAGTGCTAAGGCTGGTCACCTGGGGCAGGGACCTCTCCCACTGCTCTGGGCCCTGGGCAGCCTTCCGGCCGGGGGCCATCTCCAGCCCTGTGCCCATGACGCCCTCCTGGTTTCCATGCTCTCTGAGGGGCCTGTCCACCGAGGACTAATCCTCAGCTCGTCTTCTATTTTCCATGTTTTTGTTTTGCTTTATGTTTGCTCTGTTTTCTGAGAGGCCTCTATTTCAACCTTCTCACTGGAGTTTTGCCTTTACATTTTCTTATAACAATTGTCTCTCTCCTTTAACGATAAGTGGCATCCCCGGCTCCTTCCCTCTGACACAGCCACAGGTCTGCCCTGATCTCTCCGCATTAAATGCAGTCTCTTTGAAGTTCCCTTCTGCTCCTCACACTTCCCATTCCCCTACCTTTCTTCTGTTTATCCTGGTCTTTCAGGCTGCAGGCCATTGGTTCTCACTGAAGAGTGAGGCGCTCAGAGCAGGGAAGGGGCTGACTTGAGGGGGGTCTGCGGCCGCCTGTGTTACAGGAAGACGCCCACAGGTCTTCCCTGGGACCATTCAGTTTCTCCAGTTTCAAATTTGTTTTTAGTGCTTATTTATTTATTTATCTTGAGGGAGAAAGAAAAAGCTGGGGAGGGGGCAGAGGAAGGAGAGAGAATCCCAAGCAGACTCTGCATGGTCAGTGAGGAAGGGCTCGAACTCATAAACCATGAGATCACGACCTGAGCTGAAATCAACTGTCGGATGTTTAGCGAACTGAGCCACCCAGGTGCCCCTTCTCCAGTTTAAAAAAAAAAGGGCAGCTCCAATCTGACTCAGTGGCGAGAGCCTAATAAGCATGTCTGCCAGGGACCAGGGAGCGGCTGATGGGGGGCCAGAACACCCCCCTTCACTGTCAGCCCCTTTGGTGCAGGAAGAAATGGGTGCCCAACTTGATAAAACCCCAAGAGACTGCAAATTAACTTGAGTAAAAAACTTTAGCACAATAATGGCTCTTTAGTTCTACCATTTCCAACCCTTTAACAAGTGAAGACAGAGCCCTGGGACCTGGTTCCTCCTCGGCCCTTCCCTCCCCTCATTCACGTTCCCTTCTCTCCACCTCCTCTGGCCAGAACCTGCCATCATCACCGTTCCAAGAACCATGGGCTACTTTTTCACTTGTTACTTGCTTGCTGACAGGAGAAAGGAGAAAAGCACTGCTGTTTGTGACCTTGACCTGCTCTGGTCACCCGTGACCTTGGGGGAGCAAAACAGGGAAGAGATGCAGGGACCATCCTGGTGTATGGCCCTCCCCCACCCCCAGGGGAAGAAACCAGGAGGCAGGTCACAAACACCCTCTCAGGCTGTCCCCTTGTTCAGAATTCTGCTCCCCAAGGGAAGGCCCGGAGCCGCCACGCACAAGAAAGACCTCCATTCACCGGCCCCCAGCACCTGCACAGGCCGGCAGCGCCTGCTTCATGTTTCCCCGCGCTCAAGAAGTGACTTTGTTTTAGGCTCTGCATTTGGAAGCATAAAAGGCCTTTAAATATTCACGGCAATTTCTGTGCTTTGATTATAGGTTACCTTGCTGTGTGAGACAGGCCTGGAACATATTTATTAAATATTGTAAGTTTAAACGCCTGCCGTAATTACCAGAAACAGACTATTCTACATAGTTTAGAAACTTAAAAATTGAAGTCAGAGGCCCTTAAGAAGATGAATGCTTGTACCCATTTTGTCCCACAGCTGTGCATATTTCAAAGGCTGACTTGAATTTAAAAAGCCATGTGACCATGAAAACTGCAATTCTAAAATTTATTCCAACGTGACCTGATGTGATGGAAAATAGAATTCCTTTAGGACCACATGAGCTATGAAATTTATTCCCCGGTCATCAAACAAACCTTAACGGTCCTCTATCGAGCTACCTTTCCATCTAAAGAAACAGCAGGAGTGCCTGGGGGGCTCAGTCTGTTGAGCATCTGACTTTGGCTCAGGTCATGATCTCACGGTTCGTGGGTTTGAGCCCTGCGTCGGGTTCTGTGCTGACAGCTCAGAGCCTGGAGCCTGCTTCGGATTCTGTGTCTCCCTCTCTCTCTGCCCCTCCCCTGCGCTCGCTCGCTCTCTCAAAAGTAAGCATTAAACAAATTTTTAAAAAGTAAAATAAAATAAAAACTAAAGTCACATGTGTACGTGGACACTTACCAGGTTCTTGAAAAGTGCCGTCAGCTCCTTCGTGAACACGGAGAACTTCAGGAAGGCGCTCCCCAGGTCCGGGTCGTCTCTGCACACGCAGTTGCCGCCGAACTTCTCCAGGGCCTGGGTGTACTGCTCTTCGTTTTCAACGTGAGCTGCGGCAGCAAGGGGAGACGCGGTTAGTGGGGCCGCCTCTCCCGCCCCGTCCCTGGCAGGCTCTTCTTAGCTGTGACTAAAACTGAACGCCTTAGCAGGTAAACACCTGAGAGAAGTCAACGTGCGCCAGGAACATAAGTCACTGTGCCATCCTGACAACGTCCGTTGTGCTGGCAACAGGTCCCAAAGGACAAGCGGATGACCTGGAGGGACGGCCACCAGACCCTTCCTTCCTCGGGAGAAGAAAACCACCGCCAGCCAATGCCAACCCTGGCCCTGAAAACCAGGGCAAGCAAGGGGAACGGCTGTTTGTGACGGGCCACCCTTGACCCTGAGCCTGAGCCTTGACCCTGTGATCTATGAATGGTGTGTCCGCACCTTACCAGGGAGGCGCTATGCCCTGGACCCCCGCAGTGGCAGCCTCAGGGCATTCTGACGGGTCTAACACACAGAAGAGAAAATTACTATCACTGTTCAAGCCCTTTTTCCTTGTTTTTTTTCTTGGCCATTTCAGAAAAGGATCTGAGACTCTGGGTAAGTTAAATGCATTTCTGAGTCTACACTCAGCAAACAAGACAGAAAAACACACGTACGGGTCCCGAAGAATGGGTGGCAGAGTGGGAGAGCCCTCAGATCTGGGTTCTGGGCCCCACTTCCCGTGACACGGAAGGAGCCATGACTCCAACGAGTAGGTGACCCCAGGTCTCAGCCGCGTCAAGGTCAGAGATGCGCTTGCTGTGAGACACCCACGAGGGTCAGGGAAGAATCAAAGCGCAGCGTGGGGGCACGGGGGCCGGCCACATTCAGCACCCACCCGCCAGCACTGACTGGCAGCCACGGCAGCACAGACGTCATTTCTAGGATGCACAGATGACGTGTTTTTTCTACTCCTCACGACAACGTTGTAAGACGTATGCATTTTTTTCTCATCATGGTGAAAAGAAATCGCGGCGCAAAGAGGTGGAACGAGCCGTCCTGGAAAACAGGGTCAGCGCGTGGTCAGGCCAGAGGTCAGACCAGCGTGTGGGGTGTCGTATCCCAAAGCCCGCGGTTCCACTCTGCGTGCTGGTGTCTGGTTCACTCAGAGACGGCTTGCTAGCCGAAGCCGGGAGCCCAGGGCGCTGATGTCTAAGATTCCACTTCAGAGATGGATCGGGTACACCTCTCCGCTCGCTCTAGCTGTGATCCTGGCCCGTGCGGCTCCTTTCCAGCCACACGCTCTTTTAGAACGATCCCAAAAGTTGGTGGTCAAGACATGGGCAATTCCAGTGTGGCTTGGGAAGGGAGTGACAGCCACGGCAGACGTCTGGTGCTGAAGTCACTCCGCTGGGGGACAGAAAACAGGAATGCAAAGACCAAGGTCGGCCTGGGAGCCATGCGGGGGCCCTCAGAATGGGGCCTGCCCCGCTCGAAGCGAACACTCAGGGGCAGAGTGAGGGAATTCACTTTCAGCTCGTGCCTGTTAGGTGGCCCTTCAGCCTTTGTTCCAGTTAACCCGGTAACACTCGGGCGTTGATATGATCATCCCTACTGCCTCCTGAATAGGGTGGAATTTGGGGGTTATTATCTGATTTGGCCAAGATCACACAGTTGGTAAGAGGTGGAGCAGAGGTCAAGTCCACTCTCTGCTCACTGTGCGGCTGCCTCCCGGCCCCGGTCAGTCACCTGTGGGACAGGGGAGCTGCCCGGTCTCACTGGCAGGCAGCCAGCCCGACGCAGGACACACAGCCAATTCCAGCACCAGGAAGTGTGAGTGAGTTTCCGTCGTCCTCCTTCTGGCTTCTCAGCGGACTGCCCCGTACACGTTATGTTTTAAAGCACCCTTTCCCTTATAAATCTTCAGAACACCGTGCTGCTCCCCGCAGCCCCAACCGTGACCAATGAACCGTCTGGTTCGTCATCGTCGCCGTGATCTCACTTAGTTCAGGTGTTCTGTTCGCTGCAGTCACTAGTTTCTGATGCTCAAACCGTCCCAGCTTAGGTCAGTGGGACCCTCTTCACGCTGATCTCACTGGGGTATTTAACACAAATTTCTCTCCTTGCGAACAAATTTGTAGCTTCTTGGGAAAGACCATAGCCCCGGATCTCTCCGGGTCTTCCTGAAACGCAGCGCGGGGGCCCACTGTGAGCAGAGAAAACCCTCCATCAATACAGATTAGCTGACTGACCCACTGCTCCAGATCGCCCAAAGTTTTGAGATTTTCCTACTAGAGAACAGAAAGTAGTGGAGCGCCTTTATTTTTCTTTTGCCAAAAACAAACTTTAAATAGGAACCCAAAATAAATAGCTTGGGAATAAAGTTCCTGGAGAGAAGCCAAACTGGTCTATCGGCTTTTATTTACAAAATTGTGAAAGCTGTTTTTCTAAAAAGAGCTCACTCTCTTGCCTCCCCCGATGTTCAAATATATCTCAAACTCTGGTTCTTATTAATGATCCAGAGCCAGAAATCCTTCATGTGGGAGGGGTTTAGGAAGATGAGGATCCAAGTCACTGAGACCACAGCAGGACAAGACCCTGTTTCTACTCAGTTCTAGCCCCATGGCCCTTCCTTCTAGATCCCGCACCTCACTGCCCCAGAGTCACACTTTCCACCAATCCAATTAAAGGGATGAAATGAGAGAGTTTCACAGAAAAGTCTATTACGACGCCAGCAAGCACACGCACATCCTGAATTTAGAAGTATGTGTGCTTTGTAGTTTACTTGATTCTGTTATTTTAAAAACCCTGGTATCAACAAGAAGGCCAGGTGCCCACAGTCGAAGCAAAACCAGCTGGATGCTAACAGGACAAAGGCAGCCGTTCCTCCCAAGAGTCCAGCACAGCGAGGAAGTGAGCCGGGGACCCAGCGGCGCCAAAGGACAGCAGGGGTCCCGAGCTGATTCACCTCCAACCAACCCTTACTTCCAGCTCCCATGTTTCACTTGTTACCTCCAAGCCTGCGACAGGGGGGACCGTAAGCTGGGGCGGGACACGACGAGGGCACACGTGGTAGCTGGCGCCAGTGTCTAGGGACAGACACACGAATCCCCGCCACTGATGGCCTACGATGTGCCAGGTGCTGAGGACTCAGAGAGGCCAAGAAGGGGGCCTCTGAACCGGGGCTCTGAGGCCAGGTGGTCACTTCTGAACAGGGAGGAAACAGGAAGGCCGTCAGCCCCAGCGAGCAGCGTGGAGCCTCGTGCGTTCAGGGGCCGAGGAGGCCTTCTCAGGCTGAAAACCCGGCCTGCACGCAGCTCTCAACCCCCAAAACCACCACGGGTAGCGCGGGCCTCAGAGCCGTCCACTCGGGGCCATCCATGCCCACGCCTCGGTCTTTTCAGTGGAAATGGGAGCTGGTCCAGAATCCTCTCTTTATAGACAGGAAAGCAAAGCTCAGAGAGGGTGCCGACCTGCTCAGTTCACAGAGCAGATCTGCAGCAAAAGCCTGGGTTTGCTGACGCCCAGCCCCCAACGTTGTTCCGTCCACTCAGCACGCAGCCACCACTCTCGGCTCCAGGAGAACAGAAATGTCACAGTCCGCCAGCTGAGCACACGTGCCGGTAACCCAAACACCAAGGGCCACAACCAGACAGAACTGGGGGTGGGTAGGTCACCCCGACTCAAACCATCTGAGCCCCTGCTCCTGGCCAGACCACTGGCCACTCAGGTCAGCTCCTGCTGACTCCGCACGTCCCAACCACCCACGCAGACAGCTCCGCCAAGGGCGCATTCAGGAAGAGGCGTGTTCTCCGCAGTAGCGGCTTCATAAAGATGCCCCCGGATCGCACGGTGACTGATCTTCACCCGCGGGCCACAATTTTAATGTCAGGATACGCAAGTGAACATCAAGGAGACCATTCCCCGCACGCTGGCGACCCTGCGCATCGCCGCGTTTCGCATCCGACATGGAGCCCATGGCTCCAGGGAGAACTGTTTCCCGACGGATCAAAGACAGTCCCTGTTCCTGACAGATCTCTGCCCTGTGACCATCCATCCCGTGGGAGACATCCATTTTTAGAGCTTTATTTCCAGAGTCACCCCAGATGAAAGCCGTTCAGTTCGCCATCTGGTCATCGGTGCTGAAAGTCTACAGTTCTGCCATCCAAAGACCCCACTTCCAGAAATCTATTCTCCGGAAACAACAACAGAGGTGACCGAGAGGTGTGTGTACAGAAGAATCTGCAGAGTGAGAACAGAGACTGTCCGGCGCTCCAACAATGTGTAAACGGTTAGAGAACAGTCTTTCCAGGGGTGCCTGGGTGGCCCAGTTGGTTAAGCCTCTGACTTCTGCTCCGGTCATGATCTCATGTTCGTGGGTTCGAGCCCCACATCAGGCTCTGTGCTGACAGCTCAGAGCCTGGAACCTGCTTCCGATTCTGTCTTTCTCACTGCCCCTCCCCCTCTCATGCTCTGTCTCTCTCTGTATCAAAAATAAATAAAACATTTAAAAAAATTTTTTAAAGAACGATCTCTCCAAAGTGAAGTCCTAGGGAGGCTTTTGAAATGATGACGTAGGAACATGGTCAGGACAGAAAGTATGTTATAGAAAAAAACAAAAAGGTAGGACAAAAAAGTACACATTTACTCTCAACCTTATAAAAAGTTACAATGCAGAGAAGAGTCTGAAAGGAAAAGACATCAAAGTGCTGAGTGGTGGTAAAAACGGGGAGCACTCTCACAGCCCGGAGCCTCCGTGGGCGCGGACACCGCCAGGCCAGGACCGCAGACCAGGAGCGTGTGACAGCCTGTCACCTGGGAAGCGGGACCTGCCCACAGCCATGACTTGGTGCTCCTGATTTTCTTTCTTCCTTTGCGATTTTATATTTAAGTACTCGCTGCACCCAACATGGGGCTCGAAGTCACAACCCCGCGGTCAAGAGACGCATACTCCACTCACAGAGTCAGCCAGGAGCTCCTCCTGTTCTACAGCTTTTCTGAATTTTCTAAACTGAGGTCATATCAACTCTATAATCAGAAAACAACATCTAGAATAAATAAATAAAATGGAAGTGTCAGCTACAACGGGGAGATCCCTCTGGCTCTGTGTGCCTGTTGGGGGTATTATGATCTGCCCTGCACCGGCCTCTCCTGCCCAGGCTGACATGACAGAGATGACCTTTGGAACCGGAGCACCCGCCTGAATTCTCTTCGACGAGACACGGGGCCTTTAAGCAAAAGCAGTTTGACGAGAACACCCTCCCTACTTTCTGAGCCCTGAGCCCACGCTCAAGACAAGCAAGCCCAGAGGGAAACGTGGCCTCTCTCTTGAGTCTCATCACCTGCCTTTTCTCCGACATATTGTGCTCGTTTCTATTTTCAAAACTCATTTCCTTTCACTCCTTCCTGGGGCGTCCCCTCTGACCTTATGGAAACTACCAGTCCTCACGGAGGTCATCACGGATGTACCTAGTCTGGTTACGTCTAGCACAGGAAGCTCGCGATGAAGTCAATTAAGATCCAGGTGGGGGCTGGCTACTGAAATATGAAAACTCTGGTCTGAGATCACCGCACACTCTCTGATCCCGCCCTGTATTAACGACAAGATGAGAGTCAGAGTCCACGTGAAGGACTCCACGCAGTCCCACCGCCTCTGGAAAACTCCCTCTGCTCCCAGAGAAGTACATTTGGGAGGAAAGGAGGAGGGGGGAAGAATGGAGACAGATCTATTAGACGAGGTCGTTTTTTAATGTTGTCTCTTCTGTCACTTGAGATGACGGGCTGGGAGTGCGGAAAACCTGTCATTCACGCACTTGCATGTACTCATTCTGTGATCTCCCACGTACGCACTCCCAGTCAAGAACTTTCTGGTTACGAAAGGGTAACACCCCAATCACTCGGGGGGCTGTTCTGCGGCGAGCACCAATGACCACTAAGGGTTCAGGAGGCGCAGCCCCTGCCTCACGAAGCAAATCTGGAAGAGAGAAAGACTCACACGCCAGTCATTTCGGTGCAGAGAGCACAGCTAGAAAGGGAATGACACCGGGGACCCTCGGGGGCCAGGAAACGGCCAGGGCACAGGGAGTGTCTGGCAGGGGTCATATGAAGGACTGCATCCCAAGTCACAGAGGGACCCCCAAAGGCTGTAAAGTGACATGATGAGACTTGCGCTTAAGAACGCCGAATGTGGAGGGACAAAGATGAATAAAGCCTGGTACCGCCAGTGTACTATCTAGCAGGACAACAATGAATGTGCTGGAATGATCCACCGTGGTATTCGTTACAGGAGGTAGAAACACAGCCTGAAATGAGGAGGAGAGCCCATCTGCTGGGTCTGGGGCTGGAAACGGCTTCTCAGAGGGGATGAGGCTTAAAGGAGTTTTGTCCGTCAGAGTCCGGTCCACAGGACTGAAGGTGAGCAGCCAGCTGCCTGACTCAGCCCAGTCGCTCCTTGTCCAAAGAGTGCTTCCCACCAAGCCAGAGGAGGGGCAGGAGCCCTGGCTGAGGCGCTCCGTCAGCGGGGAGCCCCAGGGCTCTGGCACAGAGAGCAGGCAGGGAAGTCAACGCTTGCCGACTGAACTCTCGGCTGCTGGAAATGTTCCATCCGCCTCTGTTGGCGAAGCAGCTGGACCGGCCACGTTAGGCCGCATGCCTGTGTCACTGTAGGCTGCTCCCAGCCTTTCTCCCCCTTCCTGCCTCCTCGTCCCTGAAGGACACAAGTCACATGACTTACAGACGCTCACCAGACGCCCCCCAACCCAATTCTTCGACAGCACGGCCCGCCGACCAGAAGAAAAGCCCACTCGCGGGGTGTGGCGAGGTACCCGAGTCTTCAGCCCCGGAACAAGCAGCCTTGGAAAATCCATGGTCTCCAAGCCTCATGTGATAGTTGCCGTTCACGTAGAAAAAACTTTAGATACACTTATATACAGATGTTTGTACACACACACACACTCAGTCTTTCACCTCCACAACTCCGGGAGATTTTACAGACGAGGACACTGGTTCTGATACCCCCTGAACACCGTGCTCAGTGCTGTACAGTAGGGAAGGCCGAGCGCCGGCCCTGTGGTGATATCCACAGCTGTGAAACGGGGGTTTCGCCAGACCAGTGGTTCTTTCTTCTTTTGTTGATCACAGACACCAGTAAAAATCAAAAAAATGTTCCGATGCCAGAAAAAGGTATCTCTACATAATCTTTCACACAGATTTTGGGAGGCAGACCCCTTAAGCCTGTCCGCAGACCCTACATACACCAGGTCAAAAAGCCCTAGCCTAGAGGAGCTTCAATTCCCCACCAAATAGATACAATGACCCTCAGAATAATTCACGTTAATACTTGGGACTTTAAGTCACAAATCCTAGTGTTCCTTCCGATTAGCGACCCCTCCATGATTAATACGGGGACCACTGCTAACAGAATTCCACAAGCTACCCCCGTAAAGAAATCCCATTATTCTTACCCCACAGAGAAGAGGCCACAGACACCTGAGACCTGTAAGTGGAAGACACCTCGGGGTCCCAGAGTCAACGTCACCACCTTCCCCTACGGCTTTCTTAGAAAAGAGGGCGCCGCACCTCTGCTGAAGCCCTCCCTATGGCCCGCTCAGCCAGCCAGCTTCTCTGTCATACCCGAGTCGAAGCCCGATCCCATGGAAGGACCCTCTAGAGAGGAACAAATACCACACCTCACTTCCTCGTCCTGGAGAACGCCTTCACATACGCCTTCTCCCCACACCCAAGCGAAGAAGCACCAGCTCCTTCCAATGTCCTACAATGAGGTTTTCAGCGTGAAGACTCAGCTTCCTCTTTACATGTTGCTCTTACAATTCAGTAACGGGGGTAACTACCTTTTTTGTTTTTTTAACATACTTCCCCTACGGTCACTTGAGTCACCTCTGAGCTTCTCACGTACTGGGTCATACCAGCTGTGATCAACCAAAACCACCTGGAGTTTTTCGAAAGCATCACGAGGACTCAGCCAGATGGCACCTAGGACACTCCCACAGCACTGCCACCTCGTTTTTCTCCACTGGGGACCGTCGTTCCCACCAGGCACGGCGTGTGCACCAGGCAGCAGAGCCACGGTCAGCAGCAGAGACGGGGAAGGAGGTCCGGCTTTGAACCTCAGCTCCTCTAACTGTGAGCTCCGCCGCCTGGGCCGGATGACTGCTGCGCCTCAGTGACCTCGCCTGGGAATGGGGTTAGGGACAGTACCTACTTCACGAAGCTGTCGGGAGGGGTATATTTAAGTACTTCTCTGGCACGGTGCTCGCCCTAAAACAAGTACTTCACGAGTGTCAGGGTTTATTCCTGTTATTATGTCTCCACTCCCCAGCTTATGAACATCAATCCAAAAGTATTTTCTTTTCTTTATCATGTGTTATGATCACAGATACAGTATCATACATTTTGAACCCGGAGTTTTTACAGGCTGAATATTCTATCATCAGTATTTTTCTTTGTGTTGCTCCAGACCCATGATTCCCTTGGGCAGTAGGTCCTAATTCAGCGACAGGAGGCGTTTGGGTTTTCTCCGTGACCAGGCGCTACAACAATGCAATGAGCATCTTTGTGCATCTTCCCGCATCAAGAGTTGTATTTTTCTGAACTGCCAAACTGCTTTGAAAAAACTCCCTGTGCCAGCTTCCAATCCCACAACAAAGGGGAATACCAGTTCCACCAGATTCATCGCTGGGGATTACCATGATTTAGTTACTCTCTAGTTAACAGTTAGAAAATCTTGCCAGATAGAGATAGGACCTTCCGAATGCACGAGGAAATGTCACTTCCCAAACATTAAACTGATCTCCCCTAATTATAGGATATCTATAATAGAAACAATTCTCTGTGTTAATTTTAAGCTCTGTATTAATTTCATAGCCATCTTCTAAATAGCATCACAAATAACAGGAAGAAATACACACACACGCACAAAATTACTGTATTCTCATTTCCTTTTTTACTGGGAAAATCGATGATAAGGGTTTATGGGAAGATGAGCATTTCTTTCTTTGTACTTCTCATTTCAAGGATGTGACAAATTTCTCAAGGACATTCAGATCAAGGGTGAACGCCTCACCAAGTCTTTAAGAAGGAGTCATTCTGGATTAAGACAGAGTCATTCTAGATTAAAATAGAGTAATTCTAGAGAAGGAAAAATGAAAGTAGTCTGTTGCTTCATTCTTGATAAAAATGAGCTTTTCCACCCACTGATATGTCAAACATCTAAAAAAAAAAACCCCACTTGCTTCAACTTCCCACTGGAGGGGTTGAAAACACCTTTGGGCTGAAACAGAGCTTGGGAAATTTTAGACTAATAAAAACTTCAGAACAAATGTAAATTGGATGTTTTTAAGAGTTAGTAGCAGTCTATCGTGGGGGTGGGGTGGGGGAATTACTGTAGAAACTGTTTCTCACCAAACCATTACAATAACTGCTTCTGCAAACTTGTACACAAGATGTACCAGAAAATGCGTCGGGCTGGATTGTCATCTGTTTTGAAAGATGGGAGCGAATGTAATATACTTGCTATTGTGTAAGAAAACTACCGTGTTGTATCCACAGGGACATACCTGATACCCGTTTGGCTCAGTCCAATGTTTAAAGTCGTGTGCGTGTGTGCGTGTGTGTGCACGCACACGTGTGGGAGTATTCTCAAAGACTCAAAGACCGGCAGCTTTGGCGTCACCTGGGAACTCAGTAGACTGGCAAATTCCCAGGCTCCATCCTGCACCTACTGAACCAGAAACTCTAAAAGCAGGGCCACCCAGCAACCCGTGTTTTAATAAGACCTCCAGGGGATTCTGGGGCGCTCTGAAGCTTCAGAACACGACTTTAATGCTCGGGTTGGGAAACTTTCTCCTAAAAAGCCAGAGAGTCAATATTAAAGGCTTGGCAGGCTGAGAGGCAATACTGAGGGTACAGTGTAGGTCTCGGGTGAGACGGTCAGACCCATCCTTAGTTCCTTGGCTGTAAAAACACAGCCGGCGGCTCTGAGGCATCTCCTATCCCCGTCCGCGTGACTCTGTCCCAACCCTCACCCCGCACAGTGCACACGGCTGCCCCCGCCTACACTGCTTCTGTCTACAACTAGGAGGGCGGGCTCAGAACTCGAGGCAGGAACACAAACGAGTATTTAGGCGGCACCTGGTGTGGATGTCCCAGCTTCCGGGCAGCCACAGCAAGGGACACACAGGAAGTACATCCGCGGCTGCCGCACTTACATGTGCCCTGAACTGGATCTGTCACTTCCGAAGTGTCAGCTCAGTTAATCTTTACTAACAACATTGTAAAATACTAAGAGTCCCACGTATGAAGAAACTGAGGCTCAGAAAGATTAAGTAATTTTCTTGCCACTGGCTTTTCAAGTGGCACATGAATTTCTGTTCCAGGCTCCTTAGACTGTAACACCCATGTGCTCCTACCCTAAAAGACGCTGCCTCCAAGACTTGGGTCAGTGACCTCAAGGGTGTGCCTTCTAATTGAGGAGCAGGGATCAACAGACATATAACTGTTAGAGAATAATAAAGACCAATATCTAAAGGGTAAATAATACTTGTATATTAGGTACATTTTTATTTCTGGCTAAACGAGTCAAAACGGATTGAGCCGTAAAACTCAGAATTCGGAGGTGAGGTGTGGAAGGCAGAAGAATGCCTGCTCCCGCTCCAAGATGTGCAAATCCTAATTCCTGGACTGAATTCCTAGACTTTCTGCTGCCTGAAAAATGGGAATCGAGGTTGCGAACAAAATTTAAGTTGCGAGTCAGCTGACTTGGAGACGGGGAGATTATCCTGGGTCATCGGAGTCACCCAGGGTGACCACAGGGCCCTCATCTGTGCAGGCGGGAGGCAGAGGGCCCGGCGGCGGCGGCGGCGGATGGAGCTGTGCTGCGCCTGCGCCTGCACACGTACGCTGACATCCTACCCCCAGTGTGGCGGGCCATGGAGGGGGGGCTCTGGGAGACAATGAGGCCCGGGTGAGATCACTGGGCTGGGGCTCTCAGGATAGGCATCCTCACGTTCTACCACGTGAGGACACGGCAACCCAGCCACCTGGACGTCCTGCTGTCCACAAGGACGAGACGCAGAGTCTGGCTTAGGCCACCCTGTCTGGGCGCTGCTTTCCGGCAGCCGGTGCAGAATAAGGCGGAGTGACAGGGTGTCAGAAAGACTCTGCCGGCCATCCCTGGCTTTGAAGATGGAAAGTGACAAACCGAGGAATGCAGGCAGCCTCTAAAAGCTGGGAAAGGCAAGGAAGCACGTGCCCCTGGGCCTCCAGGAAGGCACTCGGCCAACACTTCCTCTTCAGCTCCACGAAACCCATCTCAGACCTGTGACCTCCAGCCAGAGTTGTGAGATACATTTGTCGGTTTCTTGTTCATTTTACCAGTTTTTACTGAAAGCTGAGTATCAAGATGACTCCATCCCTGCATCTTCTCAGCCATTTCCTCCTTTCATATGCTCCTTTCCTCCCCTACTTGGTGAGATCTGGCTTTATGTGCCTAGATCTTTCTGTGGTCTTTCTCTAGTCTTAGTCTAGCGATAACCACCTCGCCACACAGACAGCTGCGACACGTGCCTTCTCTGGCCGCTCTGTCCTCACTCGGTGCAGGGGACGCTCGTCCACCTGTGACCTGGACTGTTCTGCCCATTTGCTGGCCTTTGCAGTGTCCTCACACAGCCCGTCCCTCATCAGCCCTGCAGATGGGCATGGCTTGGACACTGTGCTTGGGGCTCAGCTCCCTGCAAACAGGGGAAGACACATCTTCCTGGGAATGTGGGAAGGTGCACTGAAGTGTCTTTTACATTTCCTGCTCCAGTCAGAAGTCACCAAGGGATTGAACTTCATCTTGGCCGTGGAGGCTTCGGCGATGGCCACAAAAGGGAAGAAATTTGTCATTTAAGGCACTCGGTTTATGGCAAGCTGTCATGGCAGCCACAGAGAACTAATACAAGAGCGTAAAGAAAGCTAAAGCCGTGTCCGGGGCCAGCTTGATAGAGATGGGTGGGGAAGCACGGGGGTCTTCAACCGGTGCCAGGGACAGGCAGGACCAGGAGTGGGGCCAGACGGCAGACAGTGTGCAAGGACAGATAGTCATGACTCACTCATGGCACCTGGAGAGGTCAGCCAGCCTGGAACAGAGACACGGGGGACAGCTGGAGGTCAGAGGTCAGATGGGGCCAATCCACAGCCAATCAGGAAAGCAGGCAGGAAAAGTCCCAAGTCTCAGAAAAATTATGGAACACAAGACAGAAAAGGTACGTGGCAGGATCAGGCATACGAGGGGAATTCTTTTTGTTGTTCTTTTAATCACGCATGAACTGAGTGGTCTTCCTCGGCTAGCAGCTGGCTCCAGACATCAAACACTCCCACGACCTGGCGCTTGGAAGCGCCTGCCCTCCGAGGCAGGAGTGCACACCCACAACACTGCGCCCACGGCAGACCCCTTCCAGAATGCACCCCACTGACCTCTGATGTCTACTGCTAGAAAAATGTTATCTATCCTCACTCACACCCCTCCACCAAAAATATTCAAAAGAAGGTGCTCCTAAGAGCAGTTCTGGAGAAGAGTTTCCAAACTGCTGCGAACAGTGACTGGTGTCGGCCACATCACAGGACAAGGCACGGGGTATCCCCGGTGACCTCCCTGAGGCAGACAACACGGCCCCGAAACAGAGGCTTCGCGATCAGGATTCTGACTTCAAAATAACGGAGACTCATGGTCTTATAATAACTCAAGCCCAGCATGACCGACAAGACGCGTCAAAAAGATACAGAAATAGGAGGTCCCCCGAGGTCAGGCTCACGGTCAGCCTGCTGTGTGGCACCTCGGGACGGAGACAGGCTGGGTGCCCAAAGTACGATTAAAGTTCCAGAACCAACTTCTCAACCTGCTCACGCCTCAGCTTCCTCTAATAAAGTGGCAAAATGCCATTTCGAGCAGACAGAAGGGCAAGTGCAAAGGGAAGAGGACACAAGCAGTGGCATGCTGGGGGAAACGCAAGTTATTCCGAAGTCGGGCACAGAGACGGGACCCCTGGACAGGCGGTCTGGGGCTGGGGGCGGGGTCCGCATCTGCTGTTCTGGGCTTACCTAAGCGGGGGCTTATGTTGGACCGGTGAAGGGAGTCCGCGGAAATTTCATAAGCAAACAAATCTGGAAACGGGGAGGACAGCTCTCCTCTCAGGGTCCACATCAGCATGAGACAATGTTCAGCTAGTCCTGTAGGAGCAGACACCTGCTTACCTGTGCTTTCACCCCAACTTCCCCAAGACTCTAGAGCCCACGGAGGCCTTCCTCATCTCGCCAGGCTCTGCAACTCCCCTGCACAAACATCAAAGTGGGTAACACGAAAACACCACAGGATTCTGAGCAGCGAAGTGGCCTCACAGGCTCTATTTTAGAAAAAGACTCGGGGGCAGGTAAAGGAAAGGGGTTTGTGGCCCACGCTCAACAAGAGGTCAGAAAGGCAGATGAGGGGCCCCTGGGTGGCTCAGTCAGTTAAGCATCCGACTTCAGCTCAGGTCATGATCTCACGATGTGTGAGTTCGAGCCCCGTGTAGGGCTCTGTGCTGACATCTCGGAGCCTGAGATTTGTGAGTTCGAGCCCCACGTCAGGCTCTGACTGACATCTCGGAGCCTGGAGCCTGCTTCAGATTCTGTGTCTCCCCCTCTCTCTGCCCCTCTCCTGCTCATGCTTGTCTCTCAATAATAAATAAACATTTAAAAAAAAGCAAAAAAATTTAAAAAGGCAGATGAGATACCAGTGTTACTAAATTCGTACAGGCTCGCTTCCCGACACCAATGTGTTTACACCTCCACCCTCTAAGCTTCCTTGTTTAAAGCTACACAGCAGAGCACTGAGCCCACCTACGGGGACACACATGTCCTCAGGACTGGCGGTAGTCACGTGGCCAACGTCTGCACAAGAAGCACAGTGTTTCATTTTTATTTCTAATCAGAATAGCCTTCTCGACCTACGACTTTAAAATCACTTTTGAACCAAATCAGAATATAAAATAGCCTTTCTGAATAAGCCTTAAATTATAAACTCAAAAGCCCAAGGGAAGGCAGTAAAAAATAAAAAAATCTCAAGATAGTTTCTGAGATCTGTTGTTTGTCAACAGAGCTAAGCAGCCACCTTTGAACGATTTCTTGAAATCCTGAAGACAGTCGGTGAGTGTGCCAGACACACTGTGGGCGTGTGGCAGACTCAGAGCGGGGCAGGCCACCGAGCAGTCCTGGGTCCTTGACACGGCAAGTTCCTCGGAGCATCCCGGG
This sequence comes from Mungos mungo, assembly GCA_004023785.1. Lineage (NCBI taxonomy): Eukaryota > Metazoa > Chordata > Mammalia > Carnivora > Herpestidae > Mungos > Mungos mungo. Next base: position 44,664 of record PISW01008810.1, on the reverse strand, counting down.
AACACGCTGAGCCCTCTGACCTCACACTGCTCGTTTGGAATATGAGAACAGTTTGTAAAGACTAGTGTAATGTACGGAGAGCGCAAGGTTTGTAATAAGTGTTCAAAAACATACAAATGACCGTCATTCCTCCGTTTCCCGACTTTATCCAAGAAAAGAGCTAACGACTGGCAACCACAGTTTGGATATTTAAACATGTGTTTCAGCAAAGCTCAGTGCAGAGGTAAGGGAAGAGTTTTAGACTCCTCAATATTTCTTTTTAAGTAAAAAACAATTTCCTACATATGTTGACTTACAGTTAAGTGTTAGCCAATGATAATTAATTCCACTTCTACTTCCTTCTTTCATAAAATCAGCAGCTGTCAGGTAATCAATGTTTAGGCACTGGCAAGCTAAACATGGCAGCTTCTGTTTTTGTTTCGTTTTTTATATACTGCAGAGCACTCCGAGATCACCTAGAGGAGGCTGCGGCACTGGTGACACTCTGGGCAGTGTAGGACCTCCGGGGGCATCCCTGGGCCCCACCTGGGTGCCAACAGCACGTGCACACACCCGCACACACGCACACGCGCCTCTCGGGCGTTCGTACCAGACTGGCGGCGCGAACACCCTGGCTGAGAACCACGGGTCTGCACCCTCACCCACTGGATTATCTCAGAGCCAAGGAAAGCAGGGCTCCAAGGCGCTAAGCGAGCTGCTCCGGGCACAACGGCTAGGGCCACCAAGTCCAGGTCCACAAGCTCTCGGGCTCGGTCAGGACAAGCTCCGTCACGAACAACTTACGTCCCTCCCACCTCTTCTTTGCTTTCCTGAACTTCTTTTACATCCACGTGGAATTGAGCCATAAACAACTGAATACCTGTCCAATCATTTTAACATCAATACGTTACAATACACGAAACATGGGAAGGGAAGGGAAAAAAACAGCTATAAAGTCAGAATGCTAAAACAATCATTTTTAGCATATTTCCCCCAAATCTTTTCTGTGTGTATACATGCACACAGACATATGTACGCACACGCAAACCATACACACTGTGTGTATGTACATATACGTGTGTGTATAGTCTGGTTCCCTTAGGATTTCAGTGGACTCTCTCAATCTGAGATCTGAACTCCAGTTCTGAGAAATTTTCAGCTATTATTTTTTCAAAAAATTTCCCTTTTCATTTTTTTCTTCATCATTTATTTTTAGAGAGAGAGAACACGCACGCGAGTAAGGGAGGGGTAGAGAGAGGAGGACAGAGGATCTGAAGCAGGCCCTGAGCTGTCAGCACAGAGCCCAAAGCGGGGCTGGAACCCACAAACCTTGAGATCATGACCTGAGCCAAAGTCAGAGGCCCGACCGACTGAGTCATGCAGGTGTGCCTCCTATTTTCCATTTTCTTTTCCCTCTTCTGGAAGCCCTTTTGGGTGGAAGCAAATACCGACCCCTCCGATTCTATTTTCTGTGGCTCCTGATTTTTACTTACAGAGTCCATCCCTTAACCTTGTGTTCTGGTGACACGGGGCCTCACTGACCCCTCTTCCCATGTGTACAGCCCGCTAAATAGTTAGTAAATTTTAGTTTTTATTTCAGCAATTACATGTTTCTACTTCTAAGCCTTTTACCGGTTCCTTTTCACTAGTACCTTTTTTCTGTTTCAGTGACTTAATAACCCCCTTGCCTTTCTAAGGATGTTAATCATATACTCGCGTTTTAAAGTCCTGTTCTGACTTAGTTTTCTCAAGTGTCAGCTCTTCAGTTTCTTGACTGGGGGGCTCGTCAAACGTTAGGCTATTAATAGCATTTCTGAGCATGTAGGAGAGTCTCATTTTGATGAAGTTTAATTTATCAACTTTTCTCTTTGATGCTTATTCGCTCCTGCATCCTATCCGAGGAGCCTTGCCCGCCCCATGCTGTAAACACGTTCTCCTAGTTCTTAGTTTTAGTTCTTACGTGTGAATCTGCGACCCACGTCGAATTACTGTTTGTGCAGGACAGGACAGAGGGCTGTGCTGCTCTGTTCTGATGGAAAGATCCAGATGCCGCAGCACCACATGCTACCAACACCCACGGGACTTCCCTGGCAACGTGCTGACCAGCAGAGACATCTCAGCGAGGCTCTATTTCCAGACTTTTTTTTTTAGCTTTTATTTTTAAGTAATCTCTACACCCAACGTGGGGCTCAAACCCACAACCTCGAGATCAAGAGTCACATGCTCTACTGACTGAGTCAGCCAGGCCCCCCTGGACTGATCTGTTTCCCCGCCCCCCCCGCCCCAGCCCCGGCAACACTGTCTAGATCACTACTATCTCACAAGACCTGAAGCCAGATGGTTTAAATTCTCCAACCTGTTTTTATACCAAGATTGCTTGGCATATTCCAGGTCCTGTGCATTTCCACATAAATTTCAGAATCAGCTTGTCACTTTCTCCTGCAGGACAGAAATGACACGGTAACTACATCGAGTCCTCTACCCCAGGAACATCACATACCTCCCCCGTTTATTTGGGTCCTTACTTCTGGCAGCAGCGTTTTGTACTTTTCAACATAGTTCTTGCACATCTTTTGTTAAATCTGCCCCTAAACATCCTGGCAATTCTTGGCTGTAATATCATCTTTGTGGCTGAGGCTTCCTACTGGCCTCTTCTCCACCTTCGATTGCAGGAGGCGGAAGCAGTTACCGGAGCCAGTGCTCACAACTGCCCAACACGGGTGGGGGCAGGCTTGAGTGCGAGAGGCACTTCCAGACCCTTCCGCACCCCTCCTTCCTCTGGCACCTCTGGCACTCCCTGTCCTCCTACTCCATTCACTACCGTCATTACAGGGAAACACCACCAGGGTGAACGGGACCATGTAAGGCCATCCACAGCCGACTGCTTCTGCAGGTGTAGACCCTGGGCCCGCCCTCCTCCCGCTGCGGCAAAGGCAGTGTTTCTGCCCCACTCAGCAGCGCTGTCTGCCATCTGTCACCTCGCCCAGCCTCTCCGGGAGCCCTCACCACTTCCAGTCCTCCAAGGCTGCCCCACTTGCTTGTTCCCAAGGAAACTACATTGTCACTTAGTGACTTAAATTATTTTCGGGGCGCCTGGGTGGCCCAGTCTGTTAAGCATCTGACTCTTGATCTTGTCTCAGGTCATGAACTCATGATTCAAAAAAAGTTCCTCAGTCTAGACCCGATATTACTTTGAGTAGTTGATCGTGCTTTCTCGTTAATTGTCATCTGAAACAAGAAGGCGGGGAACTGGAGGGAGGAATGCAAGCGCCACGCTGACACAATCACACAGACCACACGACAGAGGCGGGAGTGAGGCCGCGTCCTGGCGGCCAGTGGGACAAGGCTGGTTCACGCAGGAGGCTAGTGGGGGCCCAGCTGCACGTCAGGGGACAGGAAGCCGCGCAGGCGATTGTGTGGGGGTGGAAGGTGTTCAAACCACCAGGCCGCATTAGACAACAAAACGAAACACACTCGTCAACGTTAAATATCCCAACTCAACTTTATAACGCACATGCCTAGAAGAAAAGGTCTGGCTGATCAGTCACCAATGGCGATCAGCATCATGGCATCGGAGTGCTAACGTGAGAATTTGCGCGAGGAAGCCGCCAGGAAAGAATGTGTACTCACCCAGCCCAGAGATATTTATTGCTTTCACGGATTTCTTCATCTTATAAAGAACCATCCGGTCCACGTCCAAAGCCTAAAACATAGAGAAGTGAGTTAATTAAAATGTGTTTGAAAGAGTTAAAATTCTGCTAAGTGTACTCCAGACTGATGGGGGGGAGAAAAAAGCAACCCTATATGCAGATAAACATCTTCCAGTTGGTTACTAAGTCCTCAATAGGAGACTGAGTTTTCTACGAGTTAAAATGCGTTTGAGCTTAGATCGCGACTGTCAGAGCCTGGCCTTGTGAGAGCCACTCTGGGGGCCCCCGTGGAGCTGCTTCTGTGGCACAAATCCTCCGTGTGGTGTGAAGACCGAGTCACCCCAAAAAGAGGTAAGGGCTAACCCCAGCCACTCCACTCCCCCCCCCGGCGCCTCAATTCTCCCTGTGAACAAGCAGGGCTTGGGAGCCTGCCAGCGGCTCCTTCCAGACACAGGCCAAGGACGGGGAGCAGCGGGGGGGAGCGACGGGGCTGTGGGGAGGCAGGTGTGCCACGAGTGTGTCCCGACACCAGGCAAGACTGCCAACGTGCAGGCCACACCACTCCGGATTGGTGACGACCCAGATATGAATATGTTTGGGCTGGAAGGCATGTTCCGCCTAATCCTCATCCAGCCCAGATTTCTCTTCTAGAACCAGGGAAAAACAGTACCTCCTTTGCCAGGTTGAATGATGAATTAGATACACCTCAGTATTTAATGTTCCTCTATGACATTCCACTTCCTATTACGCGTTAATAGACCAACCACTATGCAGGGGTGGCATATGGCCCTTACAATGCCTAGCACACCGTAGGTGCTCAAGCAGCACCTGCTCAGGGACTCCTCAAATCAGGAGTTTGAATTACAGCTCTACTTTCTCAAGAGGTTCAGGCGTAAAATCTCCCTTTAACCCAACTGAACACCACAGAAGAGCAACGGGTCACTTTCAGTGGTGACAGGCGGAAGAGAGCATCTACAACCTGGGATGGGGACACCCATCGTGGAGGCTACCGTAAAGGAAGGAAGAAGTGCAGGCAAAGCGCGGAGCCCCGAATCTGGCACACGCTCGGTGGCATGATTATTACTCATCATGAGATTTCACCACAAAAACCTGCAACAGAAGGTCATTGGAGACGGAGCACAGCGCCTGAGAGCAGCTCAGAGCCCCTCCCTGTGGCCTCCCGAACCACCTTCCAGGCCAGCACCCCAAGTCCCATTCGAGAGCAGCAACGACTCGCCGAGTAGAGGCTAAGAACAGATGGGATCGGGGCTGACAATTATTAAATAGAAAAATGGTCCCAAGGCAGCAGGCAGTTGACAGAGTGGTTACAATAAAAAGAGAAGTTGTATTTTATTTTTTGAATGTTTTATTATGGGGGGGTGGTAACAGTGTGAGTGGGGAAGGGGCAGAGAGAGGGAGACACAGAATCTGAAGCAGCTCCAGGCTCTGAGCTGTCAGCACAGAGCCCGACATGGGGTTCAAACTCACAAGCCATGAGATCATGACCTGAGCCAAAGTCAGAGGCTTAACCGACTGTGCCACCCAGGCGCCCCGAGAAGTTGTATTTTAAAGAACATTATTTTCTGACATACTGAAGGAAGGGGTGGCTATGAACGGTCATAAGGAAGTTGAAATTTCTTGTAGAGAACTAGCTCTTATTTTCCTAGGCCATGTCTCATCCATTCCAGACCTTCCCTTGAGATGCGAAAAGGGACATGGAGAAAGAATGTAAACACTGAACTCTCTCCCAAAGACTCATCACCTTTCACTCCCCAGTCTGCCACCTGGAAGGCAACACCCTGCGGCAGGTGCGCTGATCTGGAGTTTCTTCTGCCAGCGACAGCAAGAAATGGGACTTGTCAGGACGGTGTCAGAAATGCTGGTTCCTGAAGCTTTATGGACCGCACTTCAGTGGAGACACACGGTCCATACGCTCATCACAGCCTGGAAGGTCCCCACCCCCACGTCGGATCTAATCCACTCCAGCACTTGGGAGAGAATGCAGCCCGGAACAGTGAGAACAGTCTGACCTGCACTCCCGTCCTCAAGCCTGCTCCTCCTCCCGAAGCTTCCCGCGCACAGCAGGAGACGGTGGCAGCGGCCAGCTAGTCGCCTACACGTTAGCCTACATGTTAGCCTACACGGGCCCAGAAGTCAGCTCGCAGGAGAGAAACACACAACACAAGTTCAAGGGGCCACACGCATGTCCTCAGAAGGAGGCCTCGACTCCCAACCTCCTTCCTCCTCTTTATTTCTAACAACGTGCGCTCTCTTTCCCTGTCTCCTCTTGACCCATTAGTTTTACTCGGGCTTTGCGGGTTGATTTAGAGGCATGCCTTCCCCCTGAAAGCCTTCTCAGATGGGTTAGGTACTCACCCGGACTTTTCCCGTAACCCTGTGCTTACTCAATAGTTCATCTGATAAAATTCACTGAGCACCGACTACCTGCTAGGTACTAAGCGATTTATCAGACATACAACAGGTGTGCAAACCAGGGCAACTCCGTGCCGCCATGGAGTTCACAGTCCAGCAAGATGATGCCCTAGAGAAACACAAAGCCAGATGTCCACCACTCTCATGCAACAACTTGTCTTTATTCTTTTTGTTTGTTTATTTTTGCGAAAGACAGGGAGGCAGACTGCAAGCTGGGGAGAGGCAGACAGAGGGAGAGACAGAATCCGAAGCAGGCTCCAGGCTCTGCATTGTCAGCACAGAGCCCGACGTGGGGCTCGAACCTATGAACTGTGAGATCATGACCTGAGCTGAAGTTGGACACTTAACCGACTGAGGCACTCAGGCGCCCCTAAGGGCTTTTCTCTGTCCTGCTTGCCCCAAGACCTGCGCTTCATAATGCACCTACGAGACACGCATGTCTACTGAGCCTGGAAAAACGGCCAGTGCCACGCAGTACAATGGCAATATTTTGGACATGTTCGGGTAAATAAAGTATTAATACGATTAACTTTATGTTTCTTTCTACCTTTTCCAGTGGTCTCCCGCAAAGGCAGGATCTTGTTCATTGCTGCGTCCCCAGTGCCCAGCACAAAGCTGACACAGGACAGGACTCAGCAGCTCAGTGACCGTGAGACCAGAAAGGCAGGCAGGGACACAGGCTGGCAAGGGGACCCGGCCGAGCCTGCCGACAGTGGGCAGCTACTGAAGGTTCTCAGCAGGGGAGAATGGGCAGCTGTACTTGAAGGTCACTCAAGCCTCGGCGGGGCCAATGGATCTGAGCAGGCAGGAGGTGGATTCAGGGAACGGATACCCAACGGGGAAGGGCTGGCTGGGACCCATGACACGGAAGCCATATGGGACTGGTACAGGGCAGCAGACATTCTGGAAAATTCGGTGTGTGGCCAGGGAGATCTATTCGGCCTCCTCAACTGATTTTAGCTCCCCAGCCTTTGGCACTCCCACAGATGAGAGAGCAATCTTCTGTCCACAGGGCTTTTGCTCAATTGGGCTGAGAAAAATGTGAACCAGAGTGGCCGTATACCTCGGTGCAGAAGGCTGACCGCAGATGAAATACGCTTCGTAACTCTGCTGAATGCTGACCAGGTTCCTCCCATGTCCTACTGCGGGACACACCCCTCCCTGATCTTTTCCTGCATAAAAGTCTCGTAAAAATAGGCCACCATATGGAATCTTCTACCTCTGTTATTAAAGGGGATGTGCTGTTTCCTGAACTCAGGGGAAGAGTGGATAAACGGTTTTTCTACAGTCTGCTAAGAGCCTGGAAAGAAAGGTGAGAGAGGCAGAGAGGTAATTTTAAATTAAAACTGCAAGAGGGAAAAGCAATTACCTCCCCACTCAAAAACACACTCTTCATTATGCAGCATATTTACAGATAATTAAGATTAAATGTGGTCAGGGAAGTCAGAATGATTAAGACTGAATGGTAGAAATAGTCTTCCGTCAATTATAGATAAAAACAAACACTGGAAAAATAAAACAACAACAACAAAAAATAGCAAAACTGGAGAGCCTCAAGAAACCAAAGGTGTCCACCAATCGGGCTGAGATCCCTAAAAGACAGGCTGCTTACTCACACCCTCCCCTCCCCTCCCCTCCCCTCCCCAGAGCCACCGGAGCCAAAGAGAAGGAAACAGAGCTGCAGCCTTGGCCAGAATGTGTGTGTAAACACTATAAACACAGGCGAGAACTGAAGAGCCAGTGCGGACCCAGGCGGGCCCCAAACAACAGTAACGTCTGGCCAAACCCCATTAACTCTGAGGGCCCACACGGCAGCTGACCCTCAGTTTACAAAACAAGCTCACAGAGTAAATTTACCACATAAACAAGACTGTAGAGATGTGTCTCAAGATAGTTTAGAGGAAAATAAACAACGGCTCCCAAGCACTCAGCAAGTGTCCCATTTGATCCCTCGGCCCACTGCGTGACGGGCCAGGGGTCTGGTTCGTTCCTGCGAGCAGCTGCCCGCGGTCTCCACGGCTCCCAGGAGGGTGCAGGGGGCGCGAGGGGAGCCCCCAGGAGGGGACACAACACCGTTCACTCTTTTCCCTCTTCGCGCCTGTGCTGTCCAACAGGGCAGCCGCAAGCCGCAGCGGAATATGGAGGAGAAGCGACAACTTAGTAAAGAACCCAGTTCATGTCTTGCCAGGAGCCGTAGCCACACGCAATGGACTGTGTCTGAACACGCCGCCCCTTTATGTTCTCCCCGTTCCTGCAGACCCCTCCGTGCGCCGTCCCTGAGCCCCTGGCACCATCAAAGGCGGCCTCTGCCTCTTTCCCCCATGGGCTCCGCACATGTTTGTTCCCAGAGCCTACAGGGATGTCCATCCTGGCACAGGCGGGTGGAGGCCAAGTCCACGGTCTGTCTGAGGAGATGAGCCTGGGCAGGTGGGCACCTATGGGGGTGGGGGCACGTAGGGCCAGTTCTTATGCAGCCGCAGGCTAAGGATCTGCACAGATGAATGCTTCCAATCGACAGGACAATGAGCACTCGTGGAAGGGGACACTAGCTTAGAATCCTACTGCAGAAATCACCCCAGCAAGAAGTCCCCTCTTCTGATTAGCGGGCCGGCATTCCCAAAGAACTATACTCCAGAAATATGCTATTTTGAACCTTGCTAATAAAAAAATTTATGAAAATTTATTTTCTCTCTTGTTATGTAAGTCCCTATATAAAACCCTCACGTTTGCCTCTAGGCCTACAAAGCCTAAAATGTTCACCATCTGGCCCTTCGCGAAGTCTGCCAACCGCTGGCCCAGAGGATTCACAGAGGTTTCTCCAATCTTATCGGCCAGCCCAGTCTCCTCTGGGCACAGGACCAGTTTGGCCCCGAGTTCTCAATTCGAGCCAGCAATGGTGGAGAGGGGCCAGCTTCATCCTGGGAACCCGAAGACGCTGCCGTGGAGGAAGGAGGGACGGCAGACCTAGGCCTCCCCATGTGGGCCGCCGGGGAGGCACGCTCCTCTCTCCTGTCCCGTCCCATCTCCCTCGTTCCCTCTGGGAAAGGCTAACCTGAGAGGAAATGACATTTTGAAAGGCACAGACCAAGTAAGAAAACAAAGCGACACCCAGATGTGTGCCCCAAGGACAGCTGTGCCAAGAAAGAGTCACGCAAACATCGAGACGGGCAGCTTCACCTCATCTCCCACTTGACATCGCATTTAAAGTAACACAGAACATTAACGACAGTGTCAAATCCTTCCAGGAGCCTTCTGGGAGGCACAGCAATGCACTGTGGCCTGCAGGCTCGGTTTAGAGCCAGAGCAATAATGGACCTACCTCCTCCTGGGAATCAAGCAGAGGCCTGGAGAACAGCAGGTGTCATGAAGAATTAAGATCAAATAAATATCCAAGCTAACTCAAGCTGTGTAAGACATGTGAGCATGAGGGCAAACCAGAAGGTCACACTTGATTTTCTCTAACGAAACCAAGGTTACTCAGAGCATATACACACCTGCACCAGAAGACAAGGATGGTCGTGACCCTCCTCAAAGGAGCCGAAAACGGGACAAACCCAGATCATCTGTGGACGGTAAACTGCGTGAGCCGCTGCAGGGAGACGGACAAATGTTACCCGCCCAGAACATAAGTGAACTTCACCAAAAAATTAAGCAAAAGAAGCAATTTTCAAAAGTACGCAGGCGGTATACTACTGTAGAAGTGGAAAGTAGGAAAAACCAGGTGATGCTGTTCTGGTTTAGGAACGTATGTATTGTCGCCGATACAACTACAAAGAGAAGCGAGGAGAGATGTCGAAGGCACAGCTGGGACGGTGGTGCCCCGCAGGGTGCTGACGGGGAGGCAGCGAGCGCCCCTGGACCGCTGATGGGGGCCGGGGCCCAGGAGGGGCAGGAGATGGCTGCACGGCACTTACTCATAATCATCCTATAAATTATATCTCCATGGGTATGTGTGTGCGCGCACACGCGCACATGCTAATTTGAATAAAAGCAAATTTAAAGCCTTCTTGATGGAAAAGAAATTAAGATCAACCAGAATCTGGGGGAAGAGCCAGAAAGGCTGCCAAAATGAAAATGCCGCACAGGGCACTTTCTTAGCTTCGCATCTCCCAGCCACGCACGAGTGAAAGGAACCTAGAGGTCCCCTAGTCCCCTTCCCAAGCCATCTATCTGAGAGCCGACGACACATGTCGGGAAGCTGGAGACAGAAGTGGGAACAGAACCCAGGTCGGCCAGCCCCTAAAGCAGGCCACCGTTGAGGACCGGCAAACAGAAAAGACACTCTTTCATTGTTCTCCAACACAGTTTTATTTCCCAGAATGTCTCAGATTCTGTGTCCGGCTGCCAAAACCCGGGGTGGCGGGCAGGAGAGCACCCATCCAGAGCACAGCCAGCCCCTCACCCCACCATCAGCGGCACCTGGACCACGTCTTCCACAGCAGGTTCTCGAGACAGACGCATCCAAACCTGGGGGGCCGTCCTCAGGGAGAGGGGCGCTGGCCCGTGTACACTGGCTGACCCTGACCCACGTGGCACTGAGAACAAAAAAACAATAAAGCGGCTTCCAGAGGTCAAAATGCAGCAGGCCTTTCTCAAAATTCTGTCTTGGGAAGTAGGAAAGTACAAGGTGATTTACTGAACCAATTGAGGGCGCGCGCACACTCACGCAACTGCAAGCAGGAAATAAAATGTTATCAACTAGACAGGACGAGCAGTGTTGCATTAGACACACAAATTGTGCATCTAAAGATACAGGAAACAAATAATCTTTGTTATCTCTGGGAAAGTTGAGGGGCTTTTTGGATTTTCCTACTTTTAAACTCTCAACATGACGTTATACTTGCAAAACTTTTTAAAAAGGCACTTCAATATCCTACATGGTTATCTTCTTCAGTTGTTTTCACATCAAATAGGATATTGAGGATTTAGTTCCGAGCACAAAAAGATGTGCCAAAGAAACTGATTAAACAATAAAGAAAAACACTCAAAACTGCATCTTTTCATATATAAATATATACACAGAACAAAATCCAGGAGACACAGGAATCCGTCCCAGTGGTTACTGAGGAGACAGAAAAGACAGTGAAGGCAGGCTCACTCTTCAGACTGTTTGAAACAGATTTATGCAGGATTTGTGTGGTTAGAAATAAATAATGGGAGATAAACAGCTCTCTGGAATAAAAAGGAACGTCACTCAGCCGACTGGCTGAGATTCTGTGGCCTGAAGCCCTCTGAACGTGGCCATCAGAGGCTGGACCCCAGGAAGCTAAGAACTCATAAAACATGAAAATCATTGAAGGTTGCTGGGGAGATAAAAAAACAAATACAAATCGAAAGAACAAAGCCACGGGGGTGGGCAGGCGGGGAGGGGGTAAGGCCGATGGTTTGAAACACAAAACGGAGCTGGGGTCTCCATGCTGTTCCTGCTGTGGCAGCGGACGGCACCGCTGTCTGCCTGGGGCTTCTAGAAAGTCCACCCGCCAGAGGGGGCGAAGGGCTTCACCAAAGCTGTTCTCTATCCTTCTGTCCCCGTCCAACTGCAGAAATACGTCCCCACATCCTCCCTCCTTTCCACACGAGTTATGTCTACAAAGATGTCCTCAGCAGGACTTTGAAAGAAAAAACAACAGGAAAGAACCCCAAATGCCCAGCCAAGGAAAATGAGCACACAACTACACGGCATCCATTCGACCACACTCTAGACCGTCATTACCATGGCTGGAGTGGGCTGTGTCACGCACAGATTACGTGAAAGTGCCATGTTAACAGAGGGCCTCAAGCTCATAAAATTGGAAGAGCCAAGTACCCACAAGCCCTCCTGGGAACCCGGGAACCTGGGCTTTTACTAGATCAGTCTTCTAGAGAGACGGAAACAGCGGACAATGAATTTCAGCTTTATAAAAACGCTTCACATCCTGATTTTTACTTCGGGGGAAAGAGCTTCTGGGAGACCTGGGGGAGTTGACAAGAGGCAGGAGAATTTTGGCGAGCCAGCTATGACACCCCAGCAGCAAAGAAAGGCCCTCCGTTCCTGGAGGAGGGCCTGGGCTGAAGTCCCCAACACCTTCAACTAACACGGCACCGCTCAGTCCTGCTCCCCTGGATGGACTAAAGAGCCCAGATGCAAGCAGGAAATCGGCCATCTCTGGGGAACAATGACAAAGGGAACAGGGACCGTCATGCCCGAAGATGTCTGGTATGCAGGGCTGAGGCCGCTGCCCAGGGCCGGGCGGTGGAGGCCTGGTGACGCGGAAGCAGCGGGAGAGGCTGGGAAGGTGACCTTCGGTGGGGAGTGAGGTCAGCCTTCCACATCTGTCCCAGTTCCAGAAGACAATGTAATCGCAAGCCAGGCTGATTTCCCCAGGAAACAGGGGTCGAGCCACGTGACCTCCACTTCAGTGACAAACAGGAGGGAGGAGATGTGAGCGGCTGGGTTTTCTCTGAGCCCCACGTGCGGACAGGGAGTGCTAAGGGGGACTCTCCTTCCGGGGCGCTGGGGGTCTGCCCACAAACCATCATTCACGCCTGCTCTGGGGATCCTACCCCCAGCCTCGTGCTTCTTAGCGCACTGTCTCCGCCGGGCCCACTGGGCCCTGGACGGGGTCCCTCTGCGGTCAGCTGGCTGCCACATCGTGTTGTATGTATTCTTTAAAAAAGCACATCTTGTAACTGAAACTAGACTTCAGGTAACACGCACGTCCAAAAGGGGGAAAACCATTATTCCCTTCAGGTCTCCTCGTTCATTTCCTTCCACCACCCACATCCCAACTCCAATGTCACATACAGGGAGACAGCAAAAAGGAAAGAACCCAGTAGAATGTGACCTCAGTGTTGGATCCTTTAGAACAGTGCAGTGGTTAAAAGTCACTGGTTTTTTAACCAGAGAACATTCTAAACCAGACTCCGCCTCTCAGCAGCATGACCTCAGAAAATTACTTCCCTCACTGACCTCGGGTTTTTCCTCTAAAACCCTCTAGACTCGGGACAAAGACCTGCTTGGCAGGATAAAGCATCGGTGTGTACAGCGTCCGGCCACCGCGGGCACTCCACAACGGAGAGCTTATGTTAGTGACCCCTGGGTCTCCGAGGGGCTACGTCTACACTCTACCAAGTTGGGGGGGGGGGTGGCGTTCAGAAACATCATCTCCCTGGAACTGTTGCAACTGCTGGGATAAATATTTTCAGGTCTGATAATGGCTATGGTAACAAGGGAAAAAGTGAAAAAATACCTTTGTAGCTCACACCAGCCTTTTCCTTTCAGTAATGTTTTTTTTCCCATCAACATTTAAATTCTTCCAAACGTTCCATCGTGTGTTTCTAACTCCCCAAAGGGGTGACATCGCAAAGGCAGGGCCACAGAGCGAGTGACAGAGCAGGGTGCCCTGGGCCAACTTAGTGGAGGGGGTCACTGGTCCCCTCTGGGCTTTCACACATGGGGTCAAATGGGGCAGAGTGGGCACAAGGGAAGCAGAGGGACACCGGGTGTCAGCCTGTCCCCTGCTCCCCCGACCTGCAGAATCCTTGGGGACCCCGCTTTCAATCGAAGCCTCCAGGCAGGCTTGCCCCTCTCACACCTGGGGGACACACGAGTCCACCGCAGTCCACCCTCGGGGCCCCCTCCCCACAAACGGCCACACCAAGGTGAGGGGTAGGACTGGAAGGTCCACGGGCCCCGGGCGAGCTCCCAGAAGCAAAGTTACTCAGGGAAAGTCGTTGGCACTGGACACAAAGGCCTTTCAGTTCCAAAGACAGACGCAGAGGAGCTAAACTGACATGTATAGTCCCCAGAGTCACAGAGCACCTCACATTCCACAGAGTACATTTTTTTTAATGTTTGTTTATTTATTGTGAGAGAGAGAGAGTGAGAGGGGCAGAGAGGGAGAGAGAGAACCCCAAGCAGGCTCCCTGCTGTTGGCGCAGAGCCCGATGCAGGACTGATCCTGCAAACCATGAGATCATAACCTGGGCCAAAATCTTAAGTCAAACGCTCAACCAACTGAGCCACCAGGGCCCCTTCCCAGAGCATGGTAAGCATCCACTACTTTCCATAATATTCACAGCATCTTGTGAAATCACCACCAATTTTCCCAATTTAAGTAGAAGAAAATGACTCAGAGTTGGACTTGCCCTCAGTCGTTTATCTAGCCTTTAACAGAAGGGTTCAAACTGGAGAGTTCCGGCAGACTGGAACTGAGAAGTGGAAGATCGAGGTGTGGCAGGACTAGAGACGGGGTCGTCAACGAAGCAGGCTTCCAGGACTACGTGGTCCCCGTCTCACCCGCCCTCTAGTTTGTAACCACACGGCCCCCAGGGCCAGGAGGAGCACACGGGACACTCCAGGGACTCGGTGCTGCCACCTCCCCTCACGTCTGGGGAAGATAACCCCCCTCATCCGCCGCTGCCGCGGGCGTCCTTTACGCCCTTCTCCCGGCCCAGGGCGAGAACCACCTGGCGCTGCTCCTCCGGGCCAGGGATGCTGTCCGCTCCCATTCACCGAGAAACGCGTCCCTCAGGCCGCTTGACCGCCCCGCTCCCGCCGCCACCCCAGCTGTGCTGCATCTGACCTTTGCTGGGAGCTCAGCGCCCACCCCCCCCCCGGCCCCGACCATCTGATGTAAGCAATTTTGCGGTTCCAGAACCTTCCCTCGAGCCAGAGCGCCAGAGGAGTGCACAGAAAGCAGGTGACACTGTGGGTGGCCCGCCGCCATTCGCCCACACCTGGGGTGCAGTCCATCCTTGGAGCTGGCTTTAAGGGGGAGAGTCGATGACCACTACCTCTAGTCTGGCCACCTCTTGATCTTCCACTTCTCAGTTCCTGTTTCCCATCCTGGAGACCAGGCCCCGCTGCCCTACGATGGAGTGGGAAGTAGGGAAGAGGAGGGAGAGCCAGAATGAGGAAGGGAGAAGGAAGGGCTTGTTCAGGGCCCAAACAGCCTGTGCCCCCAAAGCCAGCCTCTAAATGCAGCAGAGATGATTTCTGGAAAGAAAGGAGGCTGAGCATGCGAATGAGGCTGACATGCAGCCCAGATCCGCACCCCTTCCCCTGGGGCGGCACACGGACATCCTGGTGCCCTCCGTCCGTCCGTCCACGGCCGCCTGCCCCCAAATCTGTCACTCCAGGACCTCTTGTTCTGTCATCCAAGACGCGCAGGGACGGGGAAGAGGGACAATGAGTGGGAGCCGCCAGGCGTTTCCTGCCCCCGACAGCATGCTCTGCGCCCACGTCACACTTGCCTGTGTGCGCACCACCCCCCCCCCTCTCTGTCTCAAATAAACAAACATTAAAAGAACCTCCCAGGTTGCAGATGTAAGATTCTACCAAACTACTGTCTTCAGCTATGCTTCCAAAGATCAACGATAATTTGATTTAAATATATGTGACGGAAGGGTTAATGTTCCAGATGAAGCTGGGAATCTTGTCTGGAAGAGTCAATGAAACCAACTGATGACCAGCTATTAATTCTATGAATAATCCTATTCCAAATGTAAACACAAATATTTGGTAATGGCAAAAAGTGTTTTTTAACAAATTTTAGCAATTCTACTGTATTTCTCTGGTGTGAATTTCTCGACTAGACTGGAAGAAACACCAGGTGTGAGAAAGCACAGTTTCCATGAAAGGTCAAGTACAAAGGCCTCAATGTCAGCCACGGTAGGGAGGGTGGCGGCAGTAAGTCCCTCTCACCTGCACCGCAGCTGAAGCAAGAAATGCTTTTACTTACATTACAGCTGGTGCTTCTCAAACTCTGGGTCAGGCAGGTAGTGTTACAACAGGGCGGAAACCAAGGCTTGGGGTGGAAACGAAGTTATTTTTCCAAGGCTATAACACCAAGATGCCATCTTTGTAACTTCCTTTCGGGACTTCACAAATACCCCCACGTTCTCATGGCCTATCATTCTTTCCGATGTCACCTGTGTCTCCTTAGTCTGTTCAAAGCAAGCGACTGTTAAAAAGTCAAGAAACCAGAAAAAAGGAACCGAGAAAATAAAGGTATTTTCATCTACAAACTGTAGAACCTGCAGTGATTCTGTCATGCTCGTTAGCAGCTGTTTTTTGTTCCAATCGACGTCTGAAATTCTGCTCCTAACTCTCTGTGAAACAGCGATGGAGACTTCTCAGAAACTGAGCCCCTGGGGATAAAGACAAGACCATCAGCTCCTTCGGGACAGAGACCCAGGACTCCTGTCCCTGAATTCCCAGCACCAAGCACGGCACCTGACACCTTTAGCTCCATAAACACGGAACGCATTTTTTATACACCAATAATGAAGCAAGAGAAAGAGAAATCAAGAAACTGATCCCATTCACAATTGCAGGAAAAACCATAAAATACCTAGGAATAAATCTAACCAAAGATGTAAAAGACTTGTATGATGAAAACTATAGAAAGCTTATGAAAGAAATTGAAGACACAAAGAAATGGAAAAACATGCCGTGCTCATGGATAGGAAGAATAAACATTGTTAAAATGTCATTATTACCCAAAGCAATCTACACGTTCAATGCAATCCCAATCAAAATTGTACCAACATTCTTCTAAAGCTAGAACAAACTATCCTAAAATTCGTATGGAACCACAAAAAACCCCAAATAGCCAAGGTAATATTGAAGAAGAAAACCAAAACGGGAGGCATCACAATCCCAGACTTTAGCCTCTACTACAAAGCTGCCATCATCAAGACAGTATGGTATTGGCACAAAAACAGACACATGGATCAATGGAATAGAATAGAGAACCCAGAACTGGACCCACAAGTGTAAGGCAAATTAATCTTTGACAAAGCAGGAAAGAGTATCCAATGGAAAAAAGAGCCTCTTTAGCAGGTGGTGCTGGGAGAGCTGGACAGCAACATGTAGAAGAATGAAATTAGACCACTTTCTTACACCATACACAAAAATCAACTCAAAATGGCTGAAGGACCTCAATGTGAGACAGGAAACCCTCAAAACCCTAGAGGAGAAAGCAGGAAACAGCCTCCTTGACCTCAATTGCAGCTATTTCCTATTCGACACATCCCCAAAGGCAAGGGAATCAAGAACAAAAATGAACTATTGGGACCTCATCAAGATAAAAAGCTTCTGCACTGCAAAGGAAACAATCAAGAAAACTAATAGGCAACCGACAGAATGGGAAAAGATAGTAGCAAATGGCATATCAGATAAAGGGCTAGTATCCAAAATCTACAAGGAATTCACCAAACTCCACACCCGAAAAACGAATAATCCAGTGAAGAAATGGGCAGAAGACATGAATAGACACTTTTCCAGGGAGGAGATCCAGATGGCCAACAGGCACATGAAACGATGCTCAGCATCACTCATCATCAAGGAAATACAAAAATCCAAACCACACTGAGATACCACCTCACGCCGGTCAGAGTGGCTAAAATGAACAAATCAAGAGACTACAGATGCTGGCGAGAGTGTGGAGAGACGGGGACCCTCCTACACTGTTGATGGGAATGTAAACTGGTGCAGCTGCTCTGGAAAACAGTGTGGAGGTTCCTCAAAAAACTATCAACAGAACTCCTCTATGATCAGCAATAGCACTGCTGGGGATCTACCCAAGGGATACAGAAGTGCTGATGCATAGGGGCACATGTACCCCAATGTTCACAGCAGCACTTTCAATAATAGCCAAATCATGGAAAGAGTCCACCAACTGATGAATGGATAAAGAAGATGTGGTTTATCTATACAACGGAGTACTACACAGCAATGAAAAAGAATGAAATCTGGTCAGTTGTAGCAAAGTGGATGGACCTAGAGGGTGTTATGCTAAGCGAAATAAGTCAGGCAGAGGACAGATACCATATGTTTTCACTCATAGGTCTAACAGGAGAAACCTAACAGGGGACCATGGGAAAGGGAAGGGGGCGGGGGGAAGAGTTAGGGAGAGGGAATAAGGCAAATCATGAGAGACTCTGGAATACTGAATACAAACTGAGGGCTGAAGAGGGAGGAGGGAAGAGGAAGGGGGGTTATAGGCATGGAGAACGGCACTTGTGGGGATGAGCACTGGGTGTTGTATGGAAACCAATTTGATAATAAACTTTTTAATTAATAAAAAAGATAAACACAGAATGCACGAAACCACACTCATCTGCTCTCTGACCAACACTGCCACAGGCTGTCGGGGAAAAGGTTCCTGTGTAAGCAGAGCCACGGCTAAAGTGACAGGTTGTTAGAAGGCAAGGAGATCAAACGGCCAGGTCTCTCCACACTAGGCTGGCTGGTGCTGGTGGAGGGATCTGAGAGAACGGGAACGTGAATGGTGGGAAAAATGGCTAAGAGATAGCTATGATGGCTTTCATTTGCCCGGTGGTAGTTGTTTAAAACACAATTCCTCAGGGGCACCTGGGTGGCTCAGTCGGGTGAGTGTCCAACTTCGGCTCAGGTCATGATCTCACAGTCTGTGGGTTTGAGCCCCGCGTCGGGCTCTGTGCTGACAGCTCAGAGCCTGGAGCCTGCTACGGATTCTGTGTCTCCCTCTCTCTCTGCCCCTCCCCCACTTTCTGTCTCTCAAAATAAAGTAATAAAGACATAAAATATTAAAAATAAATAAAACACAATTCCTCTGTACGCAGTGGATTAAAAATCTACCTGACTACTTACAAATTGTTCAGGTACATAACATCACGACCTACAAACTGAACCAGTGAAAACAACGAGGCTGTTTTCATTCATCTAAAACTGGCAGCATGGATGCCCAAGGCTCGTGCTTCCACTTGAGAACTCTTGCACGAGATGGGGAAAATTCTAATTTGCTCATATAAATAGAAACAGATGGTCACATTCTTTAAAAAAAAAAAAAAGAAGAGTCCAATAGTCTTTATTTAAACTAATTCAAAAGCTTTGAAATAGTAAGAAATGTATTTCAACTCCCTACGACTCACACCATGTAAAACCTCCTCACGGTCCTCATCAGCTCGATGGCCCACAAGTAAGCTTGCAGGAACTGCTAAGCCCACGTAAACATGATCGTGGCATTAATCTGTGAAACATTAATTCCTTCTCGTACGTCAGGGCAGCATATGCACATATACGCACGCTAAATGCCAACTTTTAACCTCCTGGCGCCCCAGAGTCGTGCTTAGCCCACAGTTGGCACTCAATACGTCATCGTGAGTGACTGGTTGTGCTGCCAGGATAACCTGGTTTCAGGGACCCCAGCCCGCTCCGTGACTACGTCTGAGCCTGTAACAGTCACTGATGAGGAGGGCTGTCGATCGGCATTGGTCATTCTATGAATGGAGGATCCATATGTTCCTGCATCCAAGTAGGGTATTAAAAATAACTTTAGAGCCATGGCACTGGAACAAGCAGGTTATGAATGTCCCTCAACACTTAATGTGCCACCAACCGGCACACAAGTATGGACGTGACTCTGCACCCCATGTATCGTGGATGGGGAAGTCCACTTTTATCACAAGTTCAACGTGTTTTGGGCTACCAACTCACTGCTAAGAAATGGAAACAGCAGAATATACATCTTGACTTCTGACAACCTTTAATTTTCCTTTTTTAAAAAATTTTATTTATATTTTTTCTTAGTTCCAGTGTAGTTAACACACAGCGCTGTATTAGTTTTAAGTGTATAATATAGTGATCTAACAGTTCCATATACTACTCAATGCTCATCAAGGTAAGTGTCCTCGAATCCCCTTCAGCCGTTTCACCTGCCCCCCACCCACCTCGCTCTCCCCTCTGGAAGCACCAGCTTGTTCTCTAGAGTTAAGAGTCTGTTTTCTGATTTGTCCCCCCTCCCACCCCATGTTCACTGTTTTTTTTTTAATTCCACATGTGAGTGAAATCATATTGTATTTGTCTTTCTCTGACTTATTTCCCTTAGCATTATATTCTCTAGATCCATCCTGGTTGCAAATGACAAGGTTTTGTTCCTTTTAATGGCTGAGGAATATTCCTTTGCATTTAGAGCGCCCCTTCTTTACCATTCATCAATCGATGGACACCTGGGCGGCTTCCGTATCTTGGCAACTGTAAATAATGCTGCAATAAACAGAGGGGATGCATGTATCCCTGCAAATTAGTGTCTCTGTATTCTTGGGGGAAATACCCAGTAGTGCAATTGCTGGGTCATAGGGGAGCTCTATGTTTAGTTTTTTGACGACCCTCCACACGGCTTTCCAGAGCGGCCGCACCAGCTTGCATTCCCGCCAGCCGTGCAAGAGGGCTCTTTTCCCTCCACATCCTTGCCAACACTTGTTGTCTCCTGTGTTTGGGATCTTCACCATTCTGGTAGGTGTGAGGTGGTAACTGTGGTTTTGAGTTGCATTTCCCTGATGATGAGTGATGTGGAGCATCTTTTCATGTGTCTGTTGGCCATCTGGATGTCTGTTCTTGTCTTCTGCCCATTTTTTAATTGTATTATTTGGTTTCTGCTTGTTGACTTGTAAAAGTTCTTTATAAAATTTCTTTAATGTTTTTTATTTATTTTTTTTTTGAGAGACGGAGAGAGACTGCACGAGCAGGGGAGAGTCAGAGAGAGAGGGAGACACAGAATCTGAAGCAGGCTCCAGGCTCTGAGCTAGCTGTCAGCACAGAGCCCGATGCGGGGCTCGAACCCACGAACCGTGAGATCATGACCTGAGCTGAAGTCGGACACTTAACCTACTGAGCCCCCCAGGTGCCCCCAGAAGTTCTTTATATTTACTGGATATTATTGGATATGTCATTTGCTAATACCTTCTCCCATTCTGTAGGTTGTCTTTGTTGAGGGTTCCCATTGCTGAGCAGTAGCTTTTATTTTGATGTAGTCCCAGTAGTTTATGTTTGCTTTTGTTTCCTTGCTTCAGGGGACCTATCCAGGAAGATGTTGCTGTCTACTGGGCTTCTGATAACGTCTTAAAAGTTAGTGGCCGTAGTAAAGAAAAAAAGCAGTAGAGAGAAACCCCGAAGCAGCTCTGGGGAACCATAGGGTCTCTGCATCAGTTTTGCCCCTAAATCCCTTCGTAATCTTAGGCAAGCTGCGTCACCTTGGAAAGCTGGAAGGCAGTGAACTCCACACCCTGGAGGGGCACCAGCTGGAACCATCTGTGGCTGTGAACACGAGGGCCCGGCAGGCTAGTGCTTCAAGCTCCAGTGTTCATCTACAGCAAATCATCCCACACCAGCAAGAGGATGTGAGGCCATCTCCTTAACTTCATAGAAGAATTTTTAAAAGCAAATGGAGGCTATGGATTCTTTAACTGTTTTTCTCTTCAAATGATTTATCCTAGCTCCCGGAATATCTGCAGTATACTTCTGCGGAGTGGCTCGTTCAGAATCCTGGTTCAGATGACTGCATTTTAAACGTTCCATTTCTCTTCAACAGACCCTTCCAGACAGCCGTTCAACACTCAGTAGAGTCTCTGCTCTCACACTCATTTCAAGAATGAAAAGCAACTTACATCATCTAGTATAGATACAGAGACCAAAAAAAGTTACACAATGGCTGAACATCATTAGTTATCAGGGGAAAATGTAAATTAAAACCGCAATGAAATCCCACTATACACCCCCTAAAACGGCTGATAACGCCAAGGATGTGAAGGAGCAGAACTCTCACACACAGCCAGTGCCAATGAAACACGGTACAACCATTTAGAAAATAGTATGGCATGGGGGAGCCTGGGTGGCTCAGTGGGCTAAGCATCCAACTTCCACTGAGGTCATGATCTCACAATTCGTGGGTTCAAGCCCCACACTGGGCTCTGTGCTAACAGCTTGGAGCCGGAGCCTGCTTCGGATTCTGTGTCTCCCTCTCTCTCTGCCCCTCTCATGCTCACACTCTGTCTCCCTCTCTCAAAAATAAATAAACAAAAAGAAGAAAGAAAGAATACAGTGTGGCAGTATCTCATAAAGTTAAACACAATGTGGCCTGTGACACAGCAATTCCTGTCCCTAGGTATTTGCCTAAATCAAAAAACTGAAACCTACGTCCAAAGATGAGCGTCCACGGCAGCTTTACCCAGAGCAGCCAACACCCAAGAAGTACCCAGACACTCCTCAACGGCTGAGCTGGTCAACACACCGGTGCAGCCGTGCAAGAGAACAGGCGCTATCTGCGTGCAATCCTACGTCCTTTCGAGTACCTTCCAAAGGCCCTTAAAATAAATTTCTCTGGATTCGCTGGGTCCTCAGTTATTTAAAGTCTAACACTGCTGCAACGTCACAGCTGCTGGTTCCAACATCACCAGCCATCCGTCTGCCATCCCTGGCCTGCTTCCCGCTCTCCACAGCAGCCACTGTCAGTGTCTACGCAGCATATGAATGGCTGTCTTGACACCGGGGACGACTCTACTCCCAACAGTCCCCAGGGGGACAGTGTTCTGCAGGCTAAACTCTAAATTTTTTTTTTAATGTTTATTTATTTTTGAGAGAGAGAGCACAAGCGAGGGAGGGCAGAGAGAGAGAGGGAGACACAGAACCTGAAACAGGCCCCAGGCTCTGAGCTGCCAGCACAGAGCCCGACGCTGGGCTTGAGCCCATGAACTGTGAGATCAGGACCTGAGCTGAAGTCAGATGCTTCACGACTGAGCCACCCGGGTGCCCCAGGCTACACTCTCATAACCTCTACTGGCCAGTGTGTCCCAAGGACACAAAACACTGATGAATAAGAAACATAAGGCAGTCACATGATAACTTTGGGGGGAGTGTTGTTGTTGTTGTTGTTGTTGTTGTTTTGAGAGAGATATGGAGCAAGCGGGGGAGGGGCAGAGAGAGAGAGAGAGCAGGACAGAATCCCAATCACGGTCCTCACTGTCAGCACAGAGCCTCATATGGGACACGATCCCCGCCATGAACCAAGAGATCATGACCCGAGTTGAAATCAAGAGTCAGACACTTAACTGACTGAGCCCCCCAGATACCCCAAAATGAGTTTTTTCAGGGAAAGAAAAATGAGAGGCGCTGGCACACACTTCCTGTTCCTCCAGTGTCCTCTCAGTTCACAGGGGGCCCTGTCCCTAGTCCTGTCTGTGCACACAACCCCCTTTCCTGCAGTCCCCTTGCCAGATAGGCAGCTGCCACTACCTCAGCTGTGGTGACTCCCCCGACCTCCCCCTCCCCCCCCCGTCATTACTGAAGGCCACCCGTTTTCCACACGGACTTCCTCCCAAGCATCCGTTCCCCGGCGTGAACTGAATGTCAGCCCTCAGAACTCTGCAAGGTTACTTTCCCCTCTTTTCCGTTCACCTCGTCCCAAGGGGCACTGGGTCCCCACGCTTGTCAACCAGGATGGGGGAATGGAAAAATCAGATGAGGTAATGCATTTTCAGTAGAGTACAAAATGCACACTTTCTCTCTCATTAGTAAACATACCAAACCCACTCAACCAACACTGGTTCTGCACTGAGCTCCTCTGCCTCCCCACACCCCTGTGCCCAGACCCATGCAGCAAGCCAAACTGAGCCAGGTCCCCAAGCTTTCAGCACCGGCCGGGAGGACAGAGACGCAGAGACTGCCCTCCACAGGGCGCTGCTGAGGGTGGAAGCTCGGTCCTCATGACCTCAGCTCCTTTCTCCATGAAATAAGAGACCTGGCTAAGAGCCCGGGGCGCATGTCGGCTCACAGAATAAAACCCCTTAATGTGACAACTGAAGCTCTTGGCATTCTGACCCCCCTTCCTCTTTCCAAGGTCCATCTTCACATCCTTCTGTCGACCCTCCATACTCCGTTCCTAGCAGACAGCTCAGTCCCCAAGGAGCTGCGGGTTTTCACACGTCAGTGGTCCCTCCGGTGGAACGCGTGCCTTTTCCCACCGTCCACCCTTTCTCCAGTCACAGCCCTCCAGCCCTCAAGGCCCACCCGATGCCACCTCCTCTGAAGCCCCTCTGTCCCCTCTGGGCTGCTAAGGTTCTCTGATGCCACCTCTTCAAGAACTGACTTTCACCCTGCCTGGTTTTCGAGTTCACTGGTGAAAAACTGTCTTCCCCACCAAATCGTAAGTGGCCTGAGGGCAAGGCCTGTGTCTTCTCTATCTCTGTGCCTCACACTGCCAGCCTCGGTGTGTTGTTCACAGATGGTCCGTGATGGTCGCATTTAGTTTAGTCTCTCGGACCCCTTTCACCTCCTCCAAACCTACCGTTTGATTCAACGAGAATTAACAGGAGGAGCAGATTAGCAGGAGGAGATCACCATCTCAGAGGCTGAAACACCTCCCCCTCCATCCTGGCTCTGATCACAGCTTCTGAGCACCCCAGCCTATTAGCTGTCCCTCTCTTTTCTTTTTTTAAGTTCATTTACTTATTTTGAGAGAGAGGGAGAGAGAGAATGCACAAATGGGGGTGGGGGGGAGAGAGAATCCGAAGCAAGGTGTCAGCACAGAGCTCAATGTGGGGCCTGATCTCACGAACTATGAGATCATGACCAGAGCCAAGATCAAGAGTCGGACACTTAACCAACTGAGTCACCCAGGCGCCCCTACCTGTCCCTTGTTGGCACGTAGCTTTCCACTGTGTGGGACGGCTATGTGTGGACTCAGCTTCAGTGGACCACCACCAGGCTGTATTCTCTCAGGGGGCCAGGCAACGTGCCCTACATCGGATGTCCACTGTGGAATAGGAAAACACTACATGTTCCACGATGTGGGAAGTGATTAAAGATCCAAGGCTCCAATCACTGCATGAGGCATAGGTGTGACATCTTCAAAGTCACACCTGGCACGTGGAGAGCTATGCCAACTCTGGGAGTTCAGAAACAGCAGTGCAATGACTCCTGTCCAGAGGGGTGCTGAAATAACGCCTCGCTTAGGCCTGAAACTCCAGTGGGCGTCTAAAATTCTGTACACGTGGGGGCAGGGTGATTACAAAAGTAAAAAACAATATCATTTAACATAAATTCATCCTCTGCATTAGGGACAGGGAGAATTCTCAGTGAGAGGTGAACACAATGGCCAGCCTCACTCATGGCCAACACTGAGCTCAGGGCAGAGTCAACAACATGGCAGTGACCACTGGACATAAGAACCATGGTCAGGGACAAGGTCCCTCACCATAAAGAACTCACAATCCAATTGAAATACATACCTGCCAGCGCACCTGGATGGCTTCGTTGGTTCAGCATCTGACTCTTGGTTTCAGCTCAGGTCATGAGCTCCCGGTTTGTGGGTTCGAGCCCCATGTTGCACTCCGTGCTGACAGTGCAGAGCCTGCTTGGGATTCTCTCTCTCTCTCTCTCTCTCTCTCTCTTTCTCTCCCTCTCTGGCCCTCCCTGACTTGCACTTTCTCTCTCAAAATAAATGAATAAACTTGAAAAAAAATTATAAAAACACATGTACCCGCCATGTCAGGTGGTATAAGGAAACCCCCCGCAGGACTACCGCTGTGCGCGGAGGGAGCCGCGGGAAAGAGCAGGTTCCTCACCCACCCAGCGCCTGCATCTGACGCCTTCAGGCCGGTGTCTAGCTCACTCTCCTGGTGACCCACTGAGCAAGATGGGATTATCCTGGTTTTGCAGATAGAGAAACACTGAAATAATTAATTCCTGTTGGATCGCCCAGCAGGGAGGTAGCAGGAATCAACGAGATATTCTAACATTTCCCTCATACTTAAAAAATGTTATCTAGAAAATCTAGAGTTAATTATCCAGAAAAAAGATGACACCAACATACAGGGTTTAAAAACAAAAACAAAAAACCACAAAGAAAACAAAGCACCCCATCTGCGGTGGAATCCCAGGGAAACAAATGCCGTATTTTCCTGTTTCCTTAAATACAGAATGCTGAGCGTAACTCTGCCTTGCACTCACGATCACTGGCAGAACCAAAGCCTGCCGGTCCCGCACATCCTGGACGGCCAGCACGGGTCCAGAGCCACTGGCCTCCGGGCTGAGGCCCCTGCGCTGGGCGCTCACACATCCTCTGCTGCCAGCAGTCTGGCTCCGTCAGTGGCCTTCTCCTCCACCCGCCGTCTGACCTGATGCGAGGGCCGCAGAGCCGAGAGGCCTTCTCTGTTGACTTCCGGCGCCTGGATACGCTCCATATGGCAGAGGTGGCTGCAAGTCTGACCTCTAGATAAGTGGAGCATAATTATGCCTAAGAGCTGGGTGTGGGGGGAGCACATCATAAAGACGTTATTGGGGAGGAGAGTGTGAGTGTGTGCAGGGGAGTGGGGAACAGGGCCAGAGAGTGATAATTTCCTGGATCAGCCAAGCTTGAAAGGAGATTTTAAACCTAAGAACATCAAATGTAGAGGAAGGAAGAGAGAGACTATTTAAGGACAGGAGCTGATTGCACGCACAAAATGTCACAGTAATACCTCCCGTTCGCTGAACACCTCCTCTGGGCCCGGCACCCAGCTATGTGCTCTGTGAACACCGTCTCAGTTAATCAATGACTTAGAATCACTCCCAAATTTCAGAAAGCTGAGGACCTGGCTGAGCTTTTAGGACCAAAGACACGAGCTAGTAAGCCGCACAGGTGGGATGTGAACTATGGAATATGAACACAATTCAAGTTCCTTCCTCCACATCATGCGGCCTTAAAAATCCTTCTAGCAGAAGCAGCCAGAAAACCCACAGAAGCACTCAAATCAAAAAGCTGAACTATGAACAGAAGGAAGCACACGAGATAACGAGATCCGTGGCAGCAGCATCCCATTCGACAGGCAAACTGCAGAAATGGTCACCTGGTGCGGACAGAGACGGCGCACGGTCTAAGTCTCCCCAGGCATCTGGCGGAGCGGAACCATTCCAAGAGGCGCCTCTCCGGCAAAGGGCAAGGAAGCCTCCTTAGCTGAGGGGCAGAGACTTCATCCCCATCAAGATGCCCAGCTGCTGCTTCCCAATATCAGATCCGTGGAACGTGTGCTACCAAAACTCATGAAGAGACAAACCGCTGTCACACAGAAGAGCCCTCTCAATTAAAAATACCACTGCATGGTTCATCCTCGCGCCGGCTAGCGTGGGAGCCATTAATTCCCTAGGGACAGGCCTTTCCTACGCCGAGGACCCACCAGGGCTACGTCACTTGGATGTGCCAAGAGCATAAAGGACAGAAAAGCAAGAAAGGTGTACTGTACTGCTAAGGATGACTAAATTCTAGACATTTCACAGGTTTTTAAAATCCTGGACCCAGGATGAAACCTCACAGAGAGCTGAATGATTAAACATTTCACCCAGTTCACCTGCTTAGGAGAAGAGGGTTACTAGAAAGTTACATGCAAAGCACAAGGTGGGAAGGTCTGCCTACTTTAAACATCTAGGGAGGGTGGGCTTTGAAAAGACTTTACAAAGAATCCCATCCAATTTTTTACACAAACGGAAAGAGTTGCTCCAAGTCACACAGTTTATGAGGGGCAGGACCAAAGCCCCTCAATCAGGTCTCCTGGTGCCCAATCCACAGTCCTTCCCCTAGGGTACACACCCCCTCCACACACCAAGAGTTAAAGGTTTGGTTATAGGAGATCATCAAAGGTGGGGCTCACCTTCCCCGCACCTGGGCCCCGCCAACCCAAACAACAAAATACCCGGCCACATCCCAGGCACTGCTCTGGCCACCAGGGAGCCGGTGGCAAACAAGACAAAACGAGGTCTCCACTGTCAGTGTCGAGCGTCATTCCGGTGGAGAGACAGACAAGAAACTGATAAATGCACGGCACACATGGTCAGGGACGGCTGTGAGGAAGAAGAGAAACAGGGTAACGTCAGCTCCGCCAGGAACGGATTTCGTATCTGTTTGCTGATCTGTCACCAGCATCCAGGAGCACTCGAGAACTAGTTTTTGACTTCATGAAAGAACACACAGAAAGCGAAGAATGGCGCGATTTTAGAAAGGGAAGTCAGGAAGACGTGAGGGGTGTCTGAACAGGTAACAGGTGTCTGAAGGCTGATGCTGATCACAATAAATTCAATAATAATTTATTGAAATAAATAAATTAAAGATAAATACATAAGGGGCGCCTGGAAGCATCCGGCTTCGGCTCAGGTCATGATCTCACGGTTCGTGGGTTCAAGCCCCACATTGGGCTCTGTGCTGACAGCTAGCTCATAGCCTGGAGTCTGCTTCGGATTCTATGTCTCCCTCTCTCTCTGATCCTGCCCTGCTCATGCTCTGTCTCTCAAAAATAAAAAACATAAAAAAAAAAAAAGCTTTAGCTTCTCAAAGTAGAAATGCTACCTCATTCTCCAATCCATACCCCCTTCAAAAAATAGTGTATCTTGGATTTTCTGTAGAACTAGATCTCAAACGTATTTTAACTAAATTAATCTGCATGACATACAACAAGCAGATGCTTTTCAAAAATAATTATAATAATTCCTTCTCTGATCTAGTCACATTTCCCATCTGACTTCCCATACCAACTGTGATTGTAATCTATGAACTAAAACGTGCTTTATGAAAAACTTTTTTTAGGCTTGCTAATGGCAACTCATTCCTGTTCTTGGAACCTGAAATGCAAACTTTTGTTCATCCATATGCCTTCCCTCCACAAACACCTAAATCCACCATTCAGATTAAGCCAAAATAGAGAAAGCGCACAGGACTGCGTGCACATCCTTTCTGAGCACGAGTTTGTTTTTTACGTTATTGGACCCTCGTTATATCCAGGCAGGAGCTAATGCTCACCAAGGTCTCAAACCTAATGGTTGGAACAGGGTCTCACCTGACAGTCCTCACATGATCATAAGCCACTTTCCCAGTATCAGGCTGCCCGAGGGAGGACAATTCTCATCCATAAAGAAGGTAGGACAAGAAAGAAAAACTGGAGCAGAGAAGCAAACCGAAGCGAAGTGATGAAATGGTGGTCAGCTGGATTCCCTCCTTGAACCTACGGGTGTGGCGAGGAGCCACAGGCCTCTGGAACCCCCTTCCCTCGCAGTGACCTGGCCGCCAGCTACCCTCTCCCAAGGCTTCCGCAAGAAGGCCTAGAGAACAAAAGCAACATCCTGCTCCAACAGAAGACGCTGGCTGCGGGGCGGGCGGAGGCGCCACGAGGGCCCGTCACCACCGGACTGCACGGAGCTGGGCCGCGCCGCCAGCCAATCTCCCAGAGGCTGAGCCTCCCAGAAGAAACAGCTTACAGACGCAGATATAGCCCGAGATTACTGGAAAACCCTTTGTGCACCGATTCAACCAATATTTAACCAGCGCAACCAATGTGCCGGCACTGGGCTAAGTGTCCGAAGGGCCAGAAACAAAACCTACACTTTCCATGTGAGTCCTCGTGCAAACCACCAAACACGGTCTGCTCAAGATCACTGCCCAAACTGAACATTTACCAATCACGGTCTGGCCAAAGAATCAGGTTTCCTTCCAGCGCAAGGCCCAGACCTCTCGCCTCATTCTAGGACAAGGAACACACACTGAATGCCTTGAAACAGACGCTGTATCTTCATTCTTTTTCTCATGTGAGGACACTAGAGCTACAAAGAGGCTCGCCAGCTTGCCCCCAAGTGCAGAGCTACTGAACAGTAGAATCTTGTTTGAAATTCACACGTGTCCATCCAAGAACAAGGTTCTAACACGCTCCCCTAAAAAAATAAAACTTATTTGGACCCTAACATAGGCAACCAGAGAGCCTTCTGCCTTTTTGTCTGAATTTGTCCGTTCATCCATTTTTTTGTCTGCCGAATGTCATTCCTTTCTCTTCCCCCTCCTTTTCCTTGACTTAGTATAGTGTTGGCACAAAATACGTGCTTAGTCACTGCTGGCTGAGCTGAAAATATACATGTCCACCACAGGAAAATTATGGCATATATTTTCTGCTCGGGCATGAGCGCGCACTCAGATCAATCGATTTCACGTTCATGGGTGTGTGTATATACTCAGCTCTGACTACCTGGTGGGAACGCTTGGCATAGAAAGTGGCTGAAGGGCGACGGCTTCCCAGAAAAGCTGCCCCTGAAAAGTATCAGGAAAAGAAAGAATTAATGCTTTACATGTATATCAGGTCAACCAAATTCTGTAAAATCATTGCTTCATACTGATAAAATATCTTCCTGAACTAAGCTGAACTAAGAAGAAGACTGTTGTTCTAAGAGATAAACAGATGAATAACACTTAGTTTGGGAATGTATTTTTGTACTCATCTTGATATTCAGATAGGTCTGTGAAGATGAACTGTGAAAATCTTGTCTACATCTTGTCTCAGGACACGGCCTAATTTTTCATCCTGACTGAATTCCTTTCCCACTAAACCATCCCCAAAGTAGTAACACAGGGAAAATAACAGGGAAACAGAAGATCTCAATTCACAATCTGGCCCTGCTGCTCGTCAGCTGTGTGGTCTTGGGAAAGTCACGTAAACCTCTCTATCAGTATCTTCACCTACTGAAATGAGGTCCCAGCAAGATGGATCGAAAGGGTTGGCAGAGCAATAGAGCTCAGACAATGTCAGGTGAAAGGAACCTCACTTCTCTTCCCTTCAAGAAGCAGGACCTCAGTTTCCTCATTTGTGAAATCCAGGAAATGGCACCCACGCCTTCGGGCTGCTGTGAGAACTGAGAGGTGCTATTGTCTGGCACAGAATAAAGGCTACAGAAGGTCTGTTGTTATTCTCTCCCACACAGACACATGGCTTCACTCCACCCAATACACAGTGAAATCGTAAAAAGGTTAACAGAGTTATACTTAAACAGATCAGACCCCACAAGAATGACTGTTAGAGTCACTGCTGTCCAAACTCTGAATGCACTATGAAATGATGAAGCGCCGAACAGCTAATCCCCAAATCCCAAGATGATGACACAAAATCTGTGCTTACCCTACACAGAAGGCTTCCGCACCACAGGGTAGTCACAGCCTTAAAAATGTAATGTAATTCACCACATTACCAAGCTAAATAAGGAAAACCATATGGTCATTTCAATCGATGCAGAAAAAGCATCTGACGAAATTAAACAGTCATTCGTGGGGGAAACTCTCCGCAAACCAGAAATAGCAGAGACCCTGATGAAGGACTTTGTATCAAACTCCGGCAGCAACTGTCATCCTTAACGTGAAAGGCTGAGAGCTTTCTCCTTGGGATCAGGAACCAGGCAAGGAGGTCCACCCACCCAGCGCCTGCTCGACATTCTCCTCCCAGAGGCCTCAAGTGTGCAGTAAAGCAGGAAAACCAGAGAAATAAAGGAAAGACAGACAGACTGGAAAGGAAGCAGGTAAAACTTGTTATTCACAGACATGATCATCTATGTGGAAAATGCTAAGGAATCTGCCAAAATAGGGGAGGGGCACTAGAACCATCAACAAGTTCGCTGAAAGCAGGAAGGAACCTTTTGGGGTGATGGAAGTGATCACACGACTGTACACCTGCCAGAGCTCATCAAATTGTACCCTCAAAACCAGCAAGTTTGACTCTATGTACATCACACCACAATAATCTACACACACCATCACAATAAAGGTGACCAAAACAGGAAGCAATACTGGACCACGGCTCACTCCAAGGCTGCAGTCCTCCAGTCCCTCCTCACCACCCCTCCCCCCCGCCCTGCCCTGCACTTACAGCTGAAATACTTGAAGCTTTGTGGCTTCCCCCTCTCAAGGGGGAATTTCTGACTTGTAAATCAGAGAAGCCTTTGAGAAAGACATTTTCAGGAATACAGAACTGAAAGAGAGTACACGGCGGGGGGGGGGGGGGGCGGGGGTGAATGAAGAGGACTCTGCGGTCGGGTCAGACAGCACTTTGTAAAGTGAACATGGCTGCAGCCACCAAACGCAGGGCACAAAGGACATCTGTCCACAAAACCCTAGAACATAAGAACTGAGACCAGAGCCGCCGGGTCTCTCTCTGGTGCTGCCCAAGAGGAAACCAAGGCTCCAGGTCCGCACACCTTCAGAAGAAAATAAACACCTTTTACCTGATGAAGGAAAGGAGAATAAGAAAGCAAGAGAAAAAGGAATTTTAAGTGTGCTAGAAATAACTTATAGCTCAAGTTTCAAAGGCAGCGCATTAAAAAAAAAAAAGTAAAAACTCTGGGGTGCCTGGGCGGCTCAGTCAGATGAGTGTCCAGCTCTTGATTTCAGCTCGGGTCGTGATCCCAGGGTCATGGGACGGAGCCCCTCGTAGGGCTCTGTGCAAGGGCGGCACCTGCTTCAGATTCTCTCGCTCTGCCCCTCCCCCACTCTCACACACGCACATGCACACAAGTGTGCACTCTCAAAAAAAAAAGGTAAAATGCAATGCATCATATGTAGCTCACACACAGATACAGATACACACACACACACGTGTACGCGCACACACACGCACACTCCTATACATACCCACACACAGTCAGGGTAAGAGGTTGTTTTATATTTTTTTAATTCTATCAATCTTTCACTTTCCCTTTAAGTCTCCAATGGAGAGTTTTCCTATTTTTTTAAATTTCTTTTTTAATGTTTATTTAATTTTTTGAGAGAGAGTGACAGGGCAAGAGTAGGGGAGGAGTAGAGAGAGAGACTCAGAACCTGAAGCAGGCTCCAGGTTCTGAGCTGTCAGCACAGAGCCCGACGCGGGGCTCGGACCCACGAACTGCGAGATCATGACCTGAGCCGAAGCCGGATGCTCAACCGACTGAGCCCCCCAGGCGCCCCATGTTTTCCTATTTGTATCAATACTACACTGAGACTGTTTACTACCGATAATTATAAAAGTACATTAAAGCCAAGTTCTTTACAGGAGTACTATGGTAGTTTTAATTTTAATAATCTTCACTCGATAAAAGTAAAGTTTCAAAACACACCCCAAAAGGAGGTCATCTAGCATCTGCACAGAGCAAGGTTAAAAAATAATACAAGCAAGATGAAAACATGTCAGGAGTCTAAGAGGATCAGCATTTTAATGCAACTCTTTGAAGGTCTCCATTGACTTAATACATCCGAGTGCCCTCAAATCACAATCTTAACTTCGTGGCGCTTGATTAAGCTTCAGCTTATGAAAATTTCTCTATCATCTTCATTCTGTCCAACGTAAAAGAAACTCAGGAAGCTGGGACCCAGGAGCAGTGAGGGCGCAGAGGACTGCCCCCTGCGCTGGCCAAGCCGCCCCCCCCAGCCCGTTACTTGACAACCTGCCAGCCCAGAAGCCATCAGCGCAGCACTAGTGACACCAGGGGGGCAGCTGCAAGACATTTAGCAGCACCCCTGGCCTGCCATCCACTGGATGTCAGGGGCACCCCTTCCCCCAGCACCAAAACAGGTCCCCCGGCGTTGCCGAAAGTCCCGGGGAGGACAAACCACCCGGGCTGAGCGGTTCACGTTCCTTCTAATCTGACTACCCCAACACCATTCAAGGGCGGCATCATCAGCCTCACCCTCAGCAGAGCTCTCCGGGCACCACCAGCACGGCCACCCCCAGGGGTCCGCTTCACTGGCAAAACAGCCTGAACCAACTTAGTAAATGCTCCTACCGCTGTGCCGCCGGGCCAGCCCCGCACCAGCGCGCACCACCCCTGCGCTGCCCTCGGCTCCAGTGCTCCCTCTGATTTTCCTATTATTTCGCTCCCTAATGTATCCAGCTTTCCAATCAGCCTGCCAAAAGGCCTCAGGCTATACAAAAGAGAGCCACTGCATGATGATTTAAAACATCCGGCCTCTGTTAGAATGAGCAAGGCCTGTAATAGAAACTGAAATAACAGCAAAGCTACAGTAAAACAAGACCATCCAAAGGGAAGAGCCATGAGTGCCCCCTGCGCGCCCTCCGTCTGCCCCAAGAGGCAAGGGCGCCTCTCCTCACAATAAGGCTCTGAAAGGAGCTCAGACGAGGGGCTCGCACTCCGTCACGGCCACCCTGCTACACACGGGGACGGGCCATCTGTTTGGTTCAAAAGGTCACCCAACTCAGTCAGGTTCGGAACTCCAGGTCCCATCCCTAATTTGATTAGCCCCATCGTGAGTCACTGTGTAGCCACACACAGATCCCTGGCCCCAAGGCGAGAGGGGAAATTCCGGTTGGCACAGAGCAGGCCCAGGCAGTGTCGCAGCACATCTGCAGACCCTCGCCTTGCAGGGGGCTCTGGGTGCTCCTGGGGGCAGCAGAGGCGCAGGGCCCTCTCGCCGTCCATCATTAGGAGCACGCTCCACACCACCCCGAAATGCCTCTCTCGACGCTTCCCCAAACAGGAAGTGTCTGATCGGTGAGTCATGAAAAGTAGGTTATTTCTACAAATCCACTGGAAGGAAGGTGTGGGAGAAAATTTCTAAAAGGAGAGAACAAAAAGACAACATGCAAAGTTAATTAAGCATTCAAAAGGCCGGAAGTGGGGTGCTGACCCCTCGGTGACCTGACCGCACAGCGGCTGTCCAGCCTTTCATCCCCCTCCACCCCTGGCTCAACTCCAGGGAGCAGCCCGTTGCACCCCAACAAACCCATCTTATGTACCTCGTCACACCCACCCATCTGGTCGAAACCTGGCTTCTTAAGCAGTAAGAACCCCAGCTTCTGGAGCTACCTGGTGGGAAGTCAGTACCCCAATGTGCCTTGCCAGTCCCCCCTGCCCCTTCACGAAGCCATCCTAGTGCTCCCAGAAGTCATCTGTTCTCGGGGCCCTGCAAGGACACTCAGCACCTGCTACCTTGCATTAGTATAATTTGCTCAGCCTCTCATCTCCCTCCACGAGGCAGCAGCAGCACCTGTGGCCTTGAGCCCTCTCCAGTGGGACAAGCTCTGGGCTAACTGTCCTCCGTGAGTTTTCTCACTGAATTCCCACACCATCCCTGTGCCCAGACAGTGTTATTACCAGCTCTCCCATTTTACGGATTGAGGAGCCCCAAGCTAGAAAGCTGACAGGCAGACAGTGATGAGAGCATGAACTTAAGAGCCCGAGTGCCCGGGGCTGAAATCCTGGCTTGACTCGGCCCTGCCCAGCTCAGCGACCCTGGGAAAGCTACTTCATCTCTGGGTCCCATTTTCCTCTTCTTTGAATACGAATGACACCAGTACCTACCCACAGAGTTGTCATAAGGATTAAATACATCTAACCTTTGTTAAGCACTTAGTGCCTGGCACACAGTAAGAGTTAATGTAAGAGTTTGTTAAACACTTGAGCCTGGAGCCTGCCTGCCCAAGGTCATACAAGTATTAGCCCGCGGAAATCGCCGTGTGAGTGCAGATGCAACTGGCTTCGCTTTTTCTTTTTCATTTTAGAGAGAGAAAGCGTGTACCCAAGATGGGGAGAAGGGCAGAGGAAGAGAGAGAATCAAGCAGGCTCCATGCCCAGCGCAGAGCCCAACCCAGGGATTGATTCCCACAACCCTGGGATCATGCCCTGAGCTGAAATCAAGAGTCAGATGCTCAACCAAATGAGCCATCCGGGTGCCCCGATATCCAACGAGCTTCAAAGCAGATGCTCTAATCCTTGCCTGGGCTGTACGTTCCTCCCGGGGCTGGCCATTCCTCACGTCTCCCTGAGCTCCTGCAAAAGCACACTAGTCCCAGGTCATCACACGAGTTTTAGGAATGTTACTAAAGACTGAAATCTGAAGAATCTATAACAAGCTGTCTCTGAAAAGAGGTTATAAACACTAAAGAACTGCTGGGACCTGCAAAAGGAAACCACACAGAAAGCACAAAAGCATCTCATCGAGGTGACTTTCTAATCTGGACAGCCATTCTGACTGCCCTTGTTTTGGAGAGCCTGACATTAACAAATAGTATCTACAAACAAAAAAACAGGTGACAGGGCAGGAGGTAATCGTGGCTTCTCAGTCCCTTCACTATCTGATAGACTCTTCGAAGTCCTACCATAACAGCTGCTTTCATTATAATTGTCACATGAACATCGACGGCTATCACCAAAGCAACTCCTGGGGGCTAATCTCCCAGCCGCTGTGGATAATAATTACATGACTCACACAAGTTCAAAGCCACGTCTCTGGATCTGTCTGTTGTAGAACTACTTTGGTCCCACTGAGTAAAGAAATAAATAAAAAATAAGGTGCACAGACCGGCAGCGTCCTCCACCGCGCATAGCAGCCATGTGGAGACACACGGGGACCCCTCGAGCCCTGCTGGAACGGGGGAGACTGGCCAGTGCGCAGCTGACCCCGGAATTCCCCCCTCCTGAGCGGCAAGGCAACCCCAGCCCCTTCTACGGAAGTCACAAGTGCAGGTCCCAGGGGACTAGGCCATTCAGACTTGTTCTTCCTGTTTCGAGGGATCTATACTCACTAATCCAACTTTCAAACACTACCCTTCCCTTTGGCCAGAGAAACGAGCTTTTTATGAACCAGCAACACCTCCGTGTCGGGAACACCATGCGTCACTCCCTGCAATCTAATCTGTGCCTGCTGGCTGGTTTTACTCATTCAGCAAACACGTATTATGCATGAGGCACAATTCTAGGCATTGGAGATGCATCATTAAATGAAAGAGTCAAAAATTCCCCCATAAGGCTTAGATCTAAAGTGGGGGTGGGGGAGACAGGAATTAAAACTGTAACAAGTAAAAAATGTATTGGGTTAGGAGGTAGCAAGGGCTGGTGGGGGGCGGGGGGGATGGTCAGGGAGCCGGTGTAAATGGTGCTCAGTGCAGCCCTCTGGAGAGGGTGAAGGGAGTGAGCCACGGGGATCTCCTGGCGGAAGAGACAGAGACATCAGCCACTGCTTGGGTTCTGAAGCTGCAGCATGCGGACGTGTGTGCAGGGCAGCCAGGGCGCAGCGTGGCCGGAGCAGAGGAGGGCAGGGACACTTAGGTCAGAGAAGACAGTGTAGGGCCCTCATCAAGGCCTTTCCCTCGTGGGAAAATGAGGGTGCTGCTGATAGAATACCAGCATCCTTACCTCCGTAGCAAGTGCCTCCTAACTGCAGGCCCTCAGACAAATAAGCCAGGTCTCCGTGCTCGAGGGAGACTGGTGGGCACGAGGTGGCATCCACATGCTGGTGGTCAGCCCTGGCAGAGGTGTCTCGGAGGCTGCGGAAAGCCAGGAGGAGGCCTGACAGAGCCTCCCGAGCTGCGCCAGTTGAACTTTACAGAACAGGCAGAGACAGGACGAGGAGGAAGTGAGTCTCCCTGCAGGGTAAGAACATTCATAAAAAGGCGGTGACGTGGGGCGGGGTGGCGTGTTGAGTGTGGCTGGTGGTAGGGACGGGGATGGGCTGGAGAGGCAGGCAGGGGCCAGAACCCACTGTTTAGCCAGAAGCCAAGGCAGCCACACGAGTTGTAAGCTCCAAGGTCACAGTTTTAGGATGGTCACCGTGTCTGCTGGGGCGCGGAGCTGAGCAGAGACGAGTACACGCTGCAGCGCTGGGAGGAGGGGTCCGGGTGAGAGCAACGAGAGGGCTAGCGAACCGGCGGGAGGCCGGCCAGCCCAGGGCACACAGCGCGTCCAGAGGGAGCACTCATCCACTTCAGACGGGGATCGGGGGCTGCCCTGCGACTCCCACCTGAAGCAGGACAGGGCACGGCTGCCAGAAGATGGATGGAGGCCACGCCCTCCCCCAGGTCCGCCCCAACGATGGCAAGTGCGATGTTAACATGCAGGAAGTCCCCAAAGAGCATGTGCAACAGGGGGCAGGAGGGTCGGAAGGAGCTCGGGGATTCGGACGGCAGTGACCGGGGACACCCGTGGCCAGTGAGCACCAGGCTTCCTGCTTCAAGGGCGTCTGTGAGCAGGAACACGGACCTCAGACAGGCAGGAGGCCGCAGGAGCAGGGCAGGGGCGGGCAGCGAGGGCAGGTCCCCTGATACATGCCAGGCAGGCAGCCGGGTGTCTGAGCAGGGGTACCAACCCGAGCCCAGGCCTCCAGATGGAGGCCGCTCTGTAATACAAGTAAAATCCATTTATCGGCATTCGCTAAGCAGGTGGCAGACCCATTCAATGACATAGTAAGGCCCAGGCTACCGCCACACACCAGACGCCCATTACAACCGGGGCTCAGAACTAGTCGTAACTTCATCTAAGTCCCCAAGCGAGTCCTCTGCACTGAGGTCAGAGGAAAGCTGAGGTGGGGAAAGGAAGCGCTCAGGAGAAGACGCAGAGCCTGAAAACCTGGTCAGCGGCTCCCAGGAGGGGACCCCACCCCCATGCTGCTGGCTGGAGGAGGAGGCCTTCCCGCCCACGCTCACAAGGGACGAAGGAGGAAGGAAGAAGAGCACACAACCACAGGCCAGCCCACGCCTGGGCAGGGATCTCCCCTCTGAAAACGGGCAGGCTTTCGTGCAGCCAGGAGGCAAGAAGCTGACTCGTCCCCTAGCCCGTGGGACAGGCCAAGGGATTGTCTCTCACACACACAACTTCCAGGTCCCCAAAACCCTGGGGCCCTGTGCCTGCAGCACAGACAACTGGGCACTGGCACCTGGCCCATGTTGCTGCCAGAGATGCAGCGCCTGCCCTGGCTTCTGTTCTCATTGCAACCCTCACAGACCCTCATAGTCCTGATCGGACGGCCAGGGCTTTGCCCGTGATCAGAAAATGGAGATGAGGGGCACCTGGGGGGCTCAGTCAGTCAAGCGTCCGACTTCGGCTCAGGTCATGATCTCAGGGTACCTGGGTTCCAGCCCCATGTCGGGCTCTGAACTGGGAGTGCAGAGGAGCCTCTTGGGATTATCAGTCTTCCCTCTCTCCCCACCCCTCCCCCATCTACTCTTCCTCTCTCTCAAAATAAATAAAAATAATCTAAAAAAAAAAGAAAATGCAGGTATTTTCCTACGACCTTCCCTCAAATGGGAAAACACCCTCCCGTCCTTTCCCCGCGTCTGACCTTGCTGCCAGCAAGAACCGCCTCTCTGCCACGCACTCAGGAGACACATCCTCTCCACCAAGTAGCTCAGGAGAGGCAGGAACTATATTTAGCAACTTGGCTGCGACAGAAGCCAGGTCTGCGTGCAGAGGCTGCTCTCCATCCCTCCCAGGGAAAGCGTCTTGCAATCAGATTACTGGGCTGAGCTCTGGGGAATCGGGCACAGCACAGGTTTTGCTTGCTAGTTCCAGAGCGTTCTCAGGCCCCGGGCCCACACGGGTCCACTGGGCGGTCCACAGGACGACCTGGGCCAGCAGGCTGCTGGCTCTCGAAGGTTGTTATGAGCAACTTGCCGTTGCCATAGCAACTACCTCTGTCTCCTGCCGCACTGATCAAAGCATATCCTAATCGTTTGTTTACGCGTGTGTTTACACTGCAAAACTGTCAGCGCCTAGAAATCCAGGACGCTGTCCTGATTCACATTAGCAAGCACGCCAGTGCCTGAACAGGACAGGCAGAGCTCCAATGAGTGACGTAAAATAAGCAAACACAATCCTCTCCCCTTGCAGAGATCAACTATTCACAACCCACGCCGCCTTCCTTTCCTTTTGGGACTTCACGAGGACCCCTCCTCACTATGCACACGACTCGGTCCCAGCCCACGCGGACAGAGGGCCCCAACACCTCCCCTGCCCGGATGCAGAGGTGAACACAGTGCACAGAGCCGTCCCCACCAGGGCCCTGTGCTTTTTATCCTTCTCCAAACTCACCTCACCCTCCCAGGCCCAGGTGCTTCGTCCCCCTTCCTGCAAGGGTCTTCCCATCTCCCTCTGCTATCATCCATTCATCATCACTCAGCGAATCTGCTTCCGTGGTTTTCTGTGCAGCAGGCCTCGCCCCCCTCACACTGGCCTGTGCCTGCAGGTCCTGCAGGAAGGGACGTGAGCCACACCGGTCCCACCCTCCGTTCCAGGACCAAGCTGGGCCTCTCACACCATGCCAGCGGCACACCCAGGAGGCCGCCCCTTGCCCAGCTCGGCAGGGGCTGGAGACGGTACTCAGGCTGGCTACCATCAGGGGGGGAGACCCCCCCGTCACGGCCCAGGCAAGTTCAGAAAGGGAAGACAGCAGAAGTGGGGCTCACACTCACCCCTGTGGCTGTCACTGAAGGAAGTCTGGCCCACCGCCAACGTGCCCAGAGCAACAGCAAAGCACGGCATGCCACACCACCATGACGGAGTGGGGTCCCCGCCAGCACATGCTGCGTCGTCCCCAGCACACAGCCCGCTCTGCCGACGGAACCCTTCTATCTTTCAACCAGCTTGGATTTCCTGACCCTGAATTTGAGGCGCGATGACGGGGGAGGAAGAAAGGGACACGATTCAGGAAAGGCAAAGGTATCTTTCCTCCCGAAGTCCTCCCTTCCTAGTCCCAAGACCCTCAAATCTTTACTAAAACTCCTCTCCCCGCAGTCAACTCACCATCCTGACCATCCACTCACCACCCTGTCCTCTGTCAAGCGTTCCCACATCAACAACAGTCATGGCCTTTAGGAGGGAGACGTGAGGGTTGGAGCTGCTGGAAATGTCACAAAAATTCATCAGGAAACCGGGCTATCGATGCACTTTTGCTACTGTGACAATAAAACTAAAATTTCAGTTACAGAGCACAATTCAGGAAGAGTACCACTCAGGGTCTTTGTCAACCGAGCAGCATAAATTTACATATATTAGGTACCAATAGACATATTTGCATTTGGGTGTGCCAGCTCACATATACATCCTGTTGTCCCTAGGGACGCTGACAAATTCAATGTTCAAATGGCACCGATGGGTGGTGGTGGTTGTTTTTTGCCTGTGTGACAGCCAGCTGGAGAGATCGTCTGTCATTCATGATGAGCTCTGCGCAGGAGGAAGGGCACCACTGACTTCGTCCAGCGTAACAAAAATACAGCATCAGCCTCGAAACGGGCTCATTTCTCCTGTGGCCGCCCAACAGCCCTTCCCCAAAGAAAGAGATCTAAAATCAAACATCAAAGCAAAACAACCGAAAGGAGTGAGAAAATCCTAAAAACAGGGATTACAGACTCAAAGGCCTGGGTCCCGCTTAGCTACCACCTAGAATCCCCTTCTCTCCTCCTTGGAGTGAGTGGGTGGGATCCAAAAACGGAAATCTGCAATGTAACCAGAACAGTCACTATGACACATGACAGAAACACTTTTAACACTAAAGATGGGATTCTCTCCAAAGGATGTTTCATTCCGACGATAAATAATTCAACACTGATGCCTTCTCAGGATTATATGGCCAAAGGGTACCTCCTGTCACAGAGAGGGCATAAATTATGCCTTACACTAAAATTTGGGAGCTCTTAAAAACCTTTTATTTAAAGATTCCCCCTTGCTGCATTTAAATTATAATTATGCCTACGCTCATAATGTTATCTGAGCTTTCCTCTCCAATCCTGCTGCTATTATCTGGTTATTCTGAATAAACAGTATCTTTTCCCGGAACAGCTAATACCACTAGTATTAATAGTAACGGCTACTATTAACTCTCTTCTGATGTAATGTGCAAATATTTCTAAATTATCTGTCCTCTCTAGTCATTTCTAAAGACAGGGACATACAACAAACAACGCATGGACAACATGTGCCATCTCTCTTTAAAATAAAGAGACTGAACAGAGAGGTTTCTGAGCGTATAGAATCTGTGCATATGCACGTGTCCTCAATACCACACCCGCACATTTCTTTTTAACTCAATAAAAATGATTACTGAGCAGCTCTCAGACACTCAGATGGCTCAGGATAACAGAAAGACCATTCACTGGAAAGCACTGTAAATCCCTGCTCAAATCTCACGACTACCGCTCACTAAATATCTTATTTTACAAAGCCATTAAGCCTCTGGGAGTCTGTTTGCTTGGCTGCAAAATGGGCATAAGCCTTGTCCCGCACAAACCGTGTTTTGAAAAAAATGAAGAATAAAAAAAAATAAGAGCCTATTTCTTCTTCTTCTTTTTTTTTTAAACAGCTCCTGCTCTCAGGAAATGAGAACACAAACACAGGAAGCAGGTCCACAGTGCGAACGGTGCGCTCACCTCGGAGGAGATTAATCGTCCAGTGACACTCAGGGAGGCCTCAGGGCTGGGCATCGCAGGACACAGGGCACGCGACACCAAAACTAACACCCTCCCTTCGGCGAGCACCTGCCCTGACGACGAAGGGGTGAAGGGGGCAGCAGAGGCTCGGTGCCCTAAGGGAGGGTAGCATGATCAATGAAACTTTTTTTTAATGTTTATTTATTTTGGGTGGGAAGAGGGGCAGAGAGACGGAGACAGAGGATCTGAAGCAGGGCTCGAACTCATGCACCACAAGATCATGTCCTGAGCCGAAGCTGGACGCTTAACAGACAGAGCCACCCAGGTGCCCGTGAATGGGAACTTGAGCACAGCAGAGCTGGAGGAAGACTGGAAGGTAGATGGGTCGGATTCCAGAGCCATGGAGGGGAGGACATCCTCTGCCATCTGACTGGGCCCCTGGCACAGGACCCCCTCCTAGCATCCTGCCTTGGTATGCACAGCAAACTCCTCACCCTAAGCCCTCTGGGCTGGGTGGGCTCTGCCGACAATCACCCCGTCCCAGCCCACCCTCCATCAGGCCAGGCAGGAGAAGGGGCTGGCTCCTAGACTTGCAATCCCCTGCTATTTCTCTCCAGACCCCAGGCACTTCTCCACCCTGGGGTGAGAGCTGGGCAGCGGCACCCCGACAGAGTGCACCCATGGGTGACATCAGGCAAGGGAAGAGCCCGCTTTAAAGATCATTTAAAACATTTTAGTGGGTGAGCCATAGACTTCTCTGATTCTCTTCCAGGCTGCCTGTGACCTTTTCCTTGAGTCCTCACTCCCGCTCGGACACACCCCTGCCACCCAAGGGTGAAGACAGAGAAGGGATCCAGGATGACCCAGGGAGGACCTGGCAGAGGCCAGAGATCAGAATAGCTTTGGCACGGCTCACTCCACCCATCTCCCCTTTAGTCATGTCCCACAACAGGCCGTAGAAGGGCCTTTCTAAGTCACAGAATTCCCAAGCTGGAAGATGCGTTGGAAGTCAGTCATGGACATTTGCAGATCAGGAAAAGAAGCAAAAGGTATTTGGAGAAAAGCTCAGGTGGGGCAGCAGGCAGATGTGAGAGTCCCACGTGGCCCGAGGGAGGTGATCCTGCTCCCCACGTACGCATGCTGGCAATTACTGAGCACATATGAATGTAGGAACGTAACATGCGCAAGATAAACTAAGTACGGAATGAATACATTCACGGTTGAATAAACTAGCGAATTCAGTCATGGTTGATCTTTTAAGTGGTCAGTTCTTTAAAGGTAGAGACAAGACTGTCTAATGTTTCTGGTAGAATGTTCACTTCTCAAATACAGCATCATACTCTACATATACGGCCTGCTGCCAAGGTCACGTGCAAGGCACTGAGGGGGAGGCGTGCTTTCAAGTCCGCACACATGAAACAAACCCGTCTTCAAGGAGCTCACGGGCCGCCGCCTCTTCCCCAGACCTTTCCCTCCTCCTCCCCGGGCACCATCCTGCTTTCTCCCCTCTAGCTCATGAGCACCTTCGAGGTCTGAACTCTGCAGAGCCCAGGGCCTGGCAGTCTACATATTTAACGAGGGAAAGATGAAGGCCAGACCACCAACCACAAGCCAACCCGCTCGAGGAGGCGGTGGACGCCAGAGAGCAGGTCTGACAGATGGGTGGCCGCCATCTTACTCCCTTGCAGTTCGTCCTTCCGTTGTATTCCCCCTGCCCCATTTCGTGACCGCTCCCTTGGGCAGCGGCCAATGCTTCCCTACTGGGCCCCTCCTTTGGACCCTTCTCACCCCCCTCCCCCAGGCCAGATCAGTCTTCCTTAAGCCCAGCTCTATTCACTTCACTCCCTTACTCAAAAGCCTTGGAGTATTTCCCTACAACCTTGGATAGAAAAGGCCACTTCCAGGGGTAGCAAGAACCTGGTCATGGTAGCAAGCTGAGATGTTTAAGACAGGGGCCCATGTGGGGCGTCTGGGTGGCGCAGTCGGTTGAGCAGCCGACGTCTGCTCAGGTCATAATCTTGTGGTTCGCGGGTTCAGGCCCCGCATCAGGCCCTGTGCTGACAGCTTGTGCAGAGCCTGGAGCTTGCTTTGGATTCTGTGTCTCCTCCTCTCTCTGCCCCTACCCCTTTCGTGCTCTGTCTCTGTCTCTCAATAATAAATAAATGTTTAAAAAAAAAAAAAGACAGGGGCCCATGTGATTCACGGACCACCAGACTAAGCAACTTTAAGGCTCATTACACCCAACGTTCTGTTCAGGTTGGGACAGGCTCTATCCTCATACCCAATGCTCTTACCCAGCAGTGGGAAAACTTTGTTAAGAGCCAGATGGTACATATTTTAGGCTTTATGGGCACATACACAGTCTTTGTTGCATATTCTTTAGATTTTGGGGTATTTTACAACTCATTTCAAACTATAAACACCATTTTTCGCTTTTTCATTTTTGTTTTTTTACACACAAGCACAAGCTGTGGGCTGTAGCACTCCTGCCTTGACAAAACAGGGGCAACTCTGAGCGCCCTGAACCCAAGCTGCATTGTTCTAACTCCCACCACACCTGAAACCACAGGCCGCCCCTCTGGCCTCCTCCTCGGAGGAGATTCCTGCTCTAGAAGCGCCCAAGGGGCCCCGCCAGCTGCCGGGGACCCCACTGCAGGGCGGGGAAGCAAGGGACCCCCCAGCATCCAGGGGGCCCCGCCAGCTGCCGGGGACCCCACTGCAGGGCGGGGAAGCAAGGGACCCCCCAGCATCCGGGGGCCCCTCCAGCTGCCGGGGACCCCACTGCAGGGCGGGGAAGCAAGGGACCCCCCAGCATCCGGGGGCCCCTCCAGCTGCCGGGGACCCCACTGCAGGGCGGGGAAGCAAGGGACCCCCCAGCATCCGGGGGCCCCTCCAG